>CM035439.1:90501152-90506152 GCA_020310875.1 Ceratopteris richardii | reverse complement strand
TCCTAGCTCAAGTATGCTTTCTCCATGAAACTTTATAGGCTGAAACTAGAAGAGTAGGGCTTTCCAACAAGCTATCATATGCATCAAACGGAGCTCTAGAACTCAAGTTATGGCCCTCACAAGATGACCCTGTATGACTTTCCAAAACTGGAATTTTTACTTCTTTTAGTATTTCTGATGTCCAAAAATAAAAAATTCGATGCCTGGCATCGAATTTCAGTCCAAGTCGATGCCGGGCATCGACTTTGAGCTTTTTTAGGCCCTTTTTCTGCACCAGAAATACTCTCTTTTACACACACATGAAGAAGACCACTTGTATGCTAGAAGTCGATGCCAGGCATCGACTTTATGCTCAAACTCGATGCCAGGCATCGAGTTGCTCCACAAACTTCATATTTTTAAAAGATTCAACAATAGTTAACACACAGAGAATGAAAAATGACTTATCAGCTAAGATTCGATGCCAGGCATCGAATTGCTCAGAAAACATGAACTTTTGAATTCATCACACAGTAGGTAATCATGGAGATAATGGAGAGAGGCTCATACACAGAACTTTACTCAGTTCTTCTCATAACTATAAAAAACTCAGAAGTTTTACAGATGCTTTCTCACTCAGAGAAGCCCGACTATACTCAGTCATACAAAAATGAGTTCTTCTCACTTTCTCATTGTCTTCCTCCTTCTTCTTCTCTCTCTCTCTCTCTCCGCGTCAGTTAACACTAACTAACTTATATAGATTTTCTCATTCCCGTGATTTTTAAAAAACTTCTAGAACTAAAGTGAACTAACTTTACAAGTATGATACACTTGTGAATTTGTCCCTTCACATAGGCATGGGGTTTTCTTTCTAAGATTTGACCTTCAAATATATGTCTAATTAGTGAGTGTTTCTCCAACAGCTCCCCCTCAATCACTAATTGACATTCCCTGTTTCTTCATATCATCTTCTTTTCTTTTACTCCTGCCATGCTTTTGAATCTGCTGGTCTTCACACCATCCAAGCTCTTTGTCATTATATCTGCTAACTGATCTTTAGTAGAAATGTATTCCACTTCAATCTCCTTCTCCATTACCTTTTCTCTAAGAAAATGATACTGTATCTCTATGTGCTTTGTTCTTGCATGAAATACTGGATTTGCTGCAAGATAAAGTGAACTCATATTATCTCCATGTATTGTAGGTGTACCTTGATCAATGCCTAAGCTCTTGAACAATGTCTGCATCCATATGACTTCCTTAGCTGCTTCCACAAGTCCTTTGTACTCTGCTTCAGTTGATGATAATGCTACTGTATGTTGTTTCTTGGAACACCAACTTACAAGCTTATCACCAATGTATATCATGTAACCATGAGTTGATCTTCTGTCATCCTGGTTACCTGCCCAATCTGAATCACTATAGGCTCTCAACTTCAAATCTGATGTAAAAGGATAATATAATCCTTCCTTTATAGTTCCTTTGATATATCTGAGAACTCTTTGACCTGCAATCCAATGTGGGTCCTTTGGACAATGCATGAATTGTGACAAAACTCCCACTGCATAACTAAGATCAGGTCTTGTTAGTGTAGCATAAATCAAACTACCCACAAGAGATTGATACTTCCTCATATCTTTGTAGTCTGCACCATCATATTTACTGAGCTTGTGATTAACTTCAAGTGGAGTTGAAGCTTCTCTGCAATTTTCCATATCAAACTTCTTCAATAGATTTAGAAGATACCTTTCTTGTGATACATATATGCCATGATCTGTATAAGTGACTTCCATTCCAAGAAAGTATGACAACTTTCCTAGATCACTAATCTTAAACTCTTTTTCAAGTAATCTCTTTACCTCCTTGATTCCTTCATCTGAAGTACCTGTGATTATAATGTCATCTACATAAATACAAATGTAGATTGTACCTTCCTCTGTTCTTTTGATAAGTAGACTTGAATCTGCTTTTGAACTTTGATATCCAAGATCATTGAGATACTTCACCAGTCTATAGTTCCAAGCTCTTGGAGCTTGCTTCAATCCATACAATGCTCTTCTCAGCCTGCAAACAAAATTTGGATACCTGGAATCTATAAACCCTTGAGGTTGTTCCATGTATACCTCATCTGATATGTATCCATTCAAGAACGCATTCTTTATATCCAATTGACTTAGAGTCCATCCTTTTGAAGCTGCAATAGCAATGATTGTCCTTATAGTTGACATCTTAGCTACAGGACTGAATGTCTCATCATAATCTATGCCATAGGTCTGGGCATAGCCTTTCACCACCAATCTAGCTTTATATCTGGCTATACTTCCATCTGCAAGCTTCTTCACTTTATAAACCCATTTATTTCCAATTACTTTCTTACCATTTGGTTTAGGAACAAGTTCCCATGTCTTGTTCTCCTCCAATGCATTGAACTCTTCCTTCATTGCTTCTTCCCATTGCTTCTTACCTTTAGCTTCATCATAGTTCTGAGGTTCTTCATCATCTTTCACCATATATGCATAGTTCTTCTGAGTTATATAAGAAGTATCATAAGAATACCTTTCTGGTTGTCTCCTTGTCCTGCTTGACCTTCTTGGTTCACATTCTTCATAAGGTTCTGGATACACCTCTTCATCAAATATAGGAGCTTCTTCATTCATTCTTGTTAATCCACTTCTGGATGTACTTGCTTGCATATAGTCTTCATCTCTATTCACCTGCACAATTGATTTTCCTTTCTCACATCTTCTTACCTCTTCTTCAAATTCTTCAGCTATATGACTTTGATCTGCATACCAACTTTTCTGTTCATCAAATGTAACATCTCTAGAAACAATAAATTGTTTGGTTAGAGGATTCCACAATCTGTAACCCATCTGCTTTTCATCATAACCAATGAACACATATTTTTCTGCCTTTGGTTCAAGTTTATGCCTAAGCTGTGATGGCACATAAGCATATGCAATTGATCCAAACACTCTACAATGATCTAGTGTTGGTTTCTTACCCCACCAAGCTTCATATGGAGTCATACCATTGAGAGCTGCACATGGTAATCTATTCACAAGATATGTAGCTGTATTTACAGCCTCAGCCCAAAGATAATTTGGACAATTCTTCTCCTTTAGCATAGCTCTAGCAAACTCAACCAGAGTCCTGTTCCTTCTTTCTGCTACACCATTTTGTTGTGGTGTATACCTGCAAGTTATTTCTCTCTTAATACCTGCATTCCAAAGATAATCATTGAACTCTTGGGAGAAGTATTCTCCCCCTCCATCAGACCTCAGTCTCTTAAGCTTTTGACCTGTGACTCTCTCTGCATATACATGAAAATGCTTGAAAGCTCCAAACACTTCTGATCTTTCCTTCAAAACATATAATGTTATCCATCTTGTAGCATCATCAATGAAAAGAACATAATACTTTGAGCCACTGATAGATCCTTCTTTTGTTGGTCCCCATACATCTGTATGAATGAGCTCAAGTACTCCATCATGTTTGAATCCTTTCTTTTGAAATGGTAACCTGTGTGCTTTACCCATTTGACATGCTTCACATTTATAAACCATATGTTGACTTTGCACATTTGGTAATCCTAGTACACTCTGATTAGCAACCATAGCTTTAATTCCTCTTTCATTGAAATGACCTAATCTCTTATGCCAGAGATCAAGTTCTGTAATCACTGCTTCACCATGTGTGAGCAAAGCTTGACCAATGTTCCCTTGCACTCTTAAAGTAAAGAGTCTACCTTCTTTCTTACCAGAGACAATCTGATTATATCCATTCTCTGGATCTTCCACAAATACTCCTTCATTTGTAAACCTGACTTGAAAACCTTTTTCAACTATCTGTCCCACACTAATCAAGTTTTTAGGTATTGTAGGAACATCCAAAACATTGGTTAGCAAATCTGCTCCACTCTTGCATTTCACTTTTCCAATTGAATGTACACTATGTCTTGTATTATCACCAGTTTGAACTGTGTGACTAGAAATGCCTTTTTCCAAATCTGACATCAATTCTATGTTTCCTGACAAATGATTAGAACATCCAGAGTCAATGTAAAATACCTTTAGATCTTCTTTGTCTGATGTGCTGATTGAATTCATCATCAATGATGTATGACTTTCATTCTGTGTGTCATTTGCATAGTTGTAGTAGGTGGTGTTGTAGGATTGATTTTGTCCCCAACTTCTTCCTCCACCTCTACCATAGCCTCCTCTTTGACTTTGTCTACCTCTTTGAAAATTACTTTGATATCTTCCACCTCGACCTCTGCTATTGTTGTTTTGATTCTGGTTTGATCCTTGTTGGTTGTGCCAACAGTCATGAGCCAAATGATTACTCAATCCACAGATCCAGCAAGCCTTTTTGTTGTTATTTTGATTACCTCTTCCTCTTCCAAAACCTCTTGCTCTTCCTCTGCCAGTGCCTTTACCTCTTGCATAATAAGCTTGAGAATTAGACTCCTCTTCATCCTTTGCTTTACCTTTATCTCCTTTCTTCTTATTCTTCATGTACATTGCAGAACTTTGACCTTTATCTCCATCTCCCTTCAAGTCTTGCTCATATGTGAGCATCAAACCAAGCAACTGGTTCAAATCTGGAACATAATGATTTAATGAAAGTTCTGTTGATAAGACAAAAGGTTTCCACCTTTCATCTCCTCTCAAGCCTGCAAGTAGTTGAGCAATCAATCTGTGATCTTCAACATCTTCATCTATGGATCCAAGACTATCTGCTAGATCCTTCATCTTAGTGACATAATCACTAATGGTTTGACTTGGCTTCTTCTTGAATGTTGTAAACTCTGACCATAGACTTGCTTTCCGTGCTTTAGTAGTGCTTTGGAAATGATATTCCAATGCATTCCATATATCTTCTGATGATTCCAATCCTCTGATGTGTGGTAGCAAATGATCTGAGATTGTATTGTAGATGTAGGCTTTTGCACTTGCATCCTTCTTCTGCCAATGCTTTAAAGCATCAAGTTCTTCTTTCTTTGGTCGGCTTTCATCTTC
>CM035439.1:90471152-90493652 GCA_020310875.1 Ceratopteris richardii | reverse complement strand
TCTTGGTATCATTTGGAAGCTCAAGAAGTCTTCTAAGCATATCTGAAGAGAAAGGAGGGCAGGTGTGAAGCAGGTTTTGCAGCACCAACTGATCTTCTGAGTGCATCCAATCATCACTCCCAACAGTGGTATCAGAGCAAATAAGGTAATCATGGGTGATGGTTTCCCTTCCTTCATTGAAAAATTAGACAGGAACAACTACCAAGCTTGGTCTCTAAGGATGAAGACCTATCTACAAGGAAGGAGCTTGTATGGATTCATATCAGGAGATGAGGAATTGCCCTCATTCAAGACTAGAGGCCTACCTACAAAGGATGAACATGAGAGGCTCAATCAATGGTGTGCAAAAGATGCTTTGGCAAGGTCATATCTTCTAAACTCTATTTCTGATTTCCTTCTACCACATATAAGGAATTGCAAAACTTCCCAAGAGACTTGGGAAACCTTGTCAACTTATTTTTCATCAAGCACAAGAGCCAGAAAGAATCAGCTATGGATTGAGTTTACAACTCTTAGGAAGCAATCAAAACAATGTGTCTCAGATTTTGTCACCAAAGTCAAAGACATTGCAGACCAACTTGCAAGTGTTGGAGAAGAAATTGAGGAAGAGCAAATAGTCAGACAAGTGATCAATGGACTAAAGGCAGATGACAAGTGGGAGAGCTTTACCACAGCAATGGACTTATACATGGACATCCAAGCACCTGATCTAACAACTCTGATTGGACAACTCTTTACACATGAAGCTAAGATCACAAAGAATGGAGAGCAATCAAAAGGTAACAATCCCTCTGCCCTTTATACTGATAAGAAGGTAAAAGATAAAGGTAAAAGCAAGAAGGTTGATGAAGAAGGCTCTACCTCTCAAGCAAACTATGCAGGGAGAGGTAGATCATCTAGAGGTAGGGGCAGAGGAGGTAAGTCAGGTAGGGGGAGACCCTACAATCAATCTCCATGTAATATCTGTGGCTTGTCCAACCATACCACAGATGAATGCTACAAAAACTACAAGAACCAAAGAGGAAGAGGTCACCAAAGAGGAGGATACTCTCAAGGCAGAGGCAGATTCAATCAATCTCAAGGCTACCATGGCTACAACAATAATTTTAACAACAACTACAATCACAATGGCAACTATCAAGGTGGATACAGAAATAGGAAGGATTACAACAATTATGCAGAGGAGCAAGATGATTCCTTGTTGATCATGAACATGACATCTAAGTCAGGTATCAATGATGATCATTTGTTCTATATTGATTCAGGTTGCTCTAACCATGTAGCTGGAAATGTTGCCTTACTCTCTGATTTGGAAGAACCCAAAGGCAAGCATCAAGTGCAGACAGGTGATGACACTAAACATTCAGTTGTTAAAGTAGGCAATGTCAAAACTAGTGATGGTAATCAGAATTTATTGAGCAGAGTATTGTATGTTCCAACAATCACCAAGAATCTGATGAGTGTAGGTCAGATTGTGGAAAAAGGTCTACAGGTCAGGTTCACTCAACATGGTGCATATGTGGAGGATCCAAGACATGGATTCAGAAGGATAGCCAAGGGAGAAAAATCAGGTAGATTGTTTACCTTTGAACTTGAAGACACTAAGAGTATTGCTTTGTACAACTATAAAGATCAAACCCTATCAGAATTGGAGATTTGGCACAAGAGATTAGGTCACATTGGAGAGAGGACCTTAAAGCAAATGAGTAGGGATCAATGTGTGCTTGGGATACCTAATGTATCCAAGCAACACATGATATACAAGTGTGGGGCTTGTCAATTTGGTAAGTCACACAGATTGCCCTATACCAAGAAAGGTTTTATGCATGAAGATTATCTGGAATTAGTGCATACAGATGTGTGGGGACCTAGCAAGGAGCCATCCATATCTGGATCAAGGTACTATGTGTCCTTCATTGATGACTATAGCAGGTGGACTATCTTATACTACATGAAACATAAAGATGAAGTATTTAATTGTTTCAAAAAATATCTTGCACTAGTTGAAAATCAAACAGGTAGACATTTGAAGAAACTAAGGTCAGATGGTGGTGGAGAATACTTCTCCAATGACTTTGAAGAATTCTTGCAGGAAAGAGGCATCAAGAGGGAGATTACTACAAGGTACTCACCTGAACAAAATGGGGTAGCTGAAAGGAGGAATAGACTCATTGTAGAGACAGCTAGGTCTATGCTAAATGAAAAGAAATTGCCAAATTATCTTTGGGCAGAGAGTGTATCTACTGCCACATATTTAATTAACAGGTTGCCATCAAAGACACTTGATGGAATGACACCCTATGAGGCTTGGCATGGTAAGAGACCATCTCTGGATCACTGCAAAATCTTTGGTTGTGTTGCATATGTGCATATTCCCTCACGGGTAAGGGGAAAGCTAGACCCTAAAGCTGAAAAGTGTATCTTCATTGGTTATGATTTGAATCAGAAGGGATACAGATTCTACAACCCCTCAAACAAAGGCTTCAAGGTAAGCAGAGATGTCATCTTTGATGAGAATGATTCATGGTATGAGAATGAGTGCAGGAAAGTTAGTCTACCTTATGACATGGAAGAAGACTTTCCCAAGCTTATCAGGCAAGAACCAATTCAGAAAGAGGACACAAGCTCAGATGATGAAGACACCATCAACATTGAAGAGTTCAAAGCTTGGAAATCCAAAGGGAAGATGAAGATGAAGCAATTAGAAGATAATCCAGAATCCTCAACTCAAGCTATGAGGAGATCTCAAAGAGAAAAGAAAAAGCCTATTAGGTATGGGTATGATACTTCACTTGTAACCAAGCACTCTGTATATCTTGCAAAGGATCTCTTGAGTGAAGAACCAGGTACATTTGAAGAAGCAATTACTAAACCAGAATGGAAGGAAGCAATGGATGAAGAAATGGAGGCTCTGAAGGAGAGTGATACTTGGGACTTGGTATCCAAGAAAGAATCTATGAAGGTGATAGGATCCAGATGGATCTACAAACTCAAAAGGAACTCAGATGGTACAATAAACAGGTATAAAGCTAGGTTGGTAGCCAAGGGTTTTGCACAAACCCAAGGCATTGATTATGAGGAGACATTTTCTCCTGTGGCCAAGATGCCAACTATCAGAATTATGGTGAGTGTAGCTGCATCCAAGAATTGGAACATGTACCAATTGGATGTGAAGAATGCATTCTTGAATGGATGGATATCTGAAGAAGTCTACATGTCACAACCACCTGGCTATGAAGATCCCAATAAGGTAAATCATGTTTGTAAATTGAAGAAGGCTCTGTATGGATTGAAGCAGGCACCTAGAGCATGGAATTACAGGTTGACAACCTATCTCCTAGATCAAGGATTTGTGATGAGTAAAGCAGATACTTCATTGTTTATAAAAAGAAACAATTCAGAGGTAATATACTTGTGTGTCTATGTTGATGACATCATTATTACAGGAAATGATGTTCAGGGAATAAGACACATCAAAGGACAGATGATGAAGGAATTCAAGATTAATGATCTTGGATTATTGAAGTACTTCCTAGGACTTGAATTGGTCTACACAAATTCAGGTATCTTTATTACTCAGAAGAAGTACATTCAGGACATGGTCAAGAAGTTTAATTTGCAGGAAGCTAAAGTCTCAAACATTCCTATGGAGGTCAACCATAAACTCAGTGCTCATGAAGGAGAAGAACTCCAAGATATTACAGGTTACCAAAGTTTGGTAGGTAGTCTAAATTATGCTACCTTAACCAGGATTGATATATCATATGGTGTTAGTGTACTTAGCCAATTTATGCACAAACCAAGAGTACCTCATTTGGAGGCAGCCAAGAAGATAATAAAGTACCTAAATGGAACACAAAATCATGGTTTGTACTTTCCTTATTCATCAGACATTGATATTAAGGTATATTCAGATGCAGATTGGGCAGGTTGCAAGGATGACAGGAGAAGCACATCTGGTTACATATGTTTTGCAGGTGATAAACCAATTTCTTGGTCATCCAAGAAACAACCCACAGTAGCATTGTCATCCACTGAAGCAGAGTATAGAGGGCTTGCCAATGCTACTCAAGAAGTTATCTGGTTGAAGCTTCTATATACAGAATTAGGCCTATACACAAGGCCACCAATCATATTTGGGGATAACACAAGTTCTCTTCACCTTGCAGCTAATCCAATTTATCATGCAAGGACAAAACACATTGAGGTTCATTACCACTATGTGAGGGAGAAATTACTTAGCAAAGATATTCAATTGTCATATGTGTCTACTAATATGCAATGTGCAGATTTGCTTACTAAAGCTCTGGATGGAAGCAAGCTATGCAGGTTTAAATCCATGATTGGATTGCAGGAAATAATTGAAGACTAGAGATGAAGACTTGAGCCAAAGTGTTTGGCTTGAGGGGGAGCTATTGGTGCATATCAAGCCTACACACATTGGCTTGGAACATTGGAGCCTTGGAAGACTTGGCTTGGATATCAATCTTGAAGATCACTCATGAAGCTTGAACCCTTGAAGGATATATCTACATGGAACAATAATCATAGGAACCAATGCTTATTGGTTATTACCATTTATCTCATGTAAAAAGTCTATATGACTTTATCAATCATGTAATCACACCTACTAGTCTAGAGTCGTGGAAAAGTAGATGATTTGATTGAGGGAATATCTCCCTAAGTTTAGTGGAGAGATTTTAGGGAGCTTCAATTTGAATTTCAAATTCAAATGACAAATCAACTCCTATAAAAACTATGAAGAAAACTCGCGGGCAAGACTCACTCATTTTTGAACTCACCTCCCGAGGCATTCTACTTCTGTATCTGTGTGTGTTAGTGCTACATCTTAGCCTACACCACAATACCTCATTTAGCTATGCTTGGCATGCTAATGAGCTTGTACATCTACATTATTCAATAGATATATTCACACTTTTCAACTCTGGTTTTTCTGAGTCATCTACCTTAAGTCTGTCAACTTCAACAGGGCATATCTCAAGATCTACTGAACCAAATTGGATGATTCAAAGCACATTGGAACAAGCTTGAAGCATACTATATGGCTACAAAATTTGAAGGTCATTGGATCAACCATCTGAGAGAAATTGCGCTCGAAGTGATCTCTGGTATTTCTCTGTACAGTTCCTAAAATGTCGGGGATGTCCCTAAGTTTGCTAAATTGATTTCTCTGAGTGTAGTTTGTCATTTCCTCTCATTCCACTTGCAAATGAAAGCTTGGTAAGCTAGTTGGTTATGTCCAAAAGCAATTAGATCAATTTTAAGTGTGCTGGTCACACTGAGCATAACTCTGAGCAGGTGTCAATACCAAAATAGCAAGTTTTTCAGGATTCTTGAAATCACAAGTAGTCTGTTTTGATCTAATCATCACTCAACTCATTTCCAAAGTACATATAGTATTTCTTGGTATCATTTGGAAGCTCAAGAAGTCTTCTAAGCATATCTGAAGAGAAAGGAGGGCAGGTGTGAAGCAGGTTTTGCAGCACCAACTGATCTTCTGAATGCATCCAATCATCACTCCCAACAGTGGTATCAGAGCAAATAAGGTAATCATGGGTGATGGTTTCCCTTCCTTCATTGACAAATTAGACAGGAACAACTACCAATCTTGGTCTCTAAGGATGAAGACCTATCTACAAGGAAGGAGCTTGTCTGGATTCATATCAGGAGATGAGGAATTGCCCTCATTCAAGACTAGAGTCCTACCTACAAAGGATGAACATGAGAGGCTCAATCAATGGTGTGCAAAAGATGCTTTGGCAAGGTCATATCTTCTAAACTCTATTTCTGATTTCCTTCTACCACATATAAGGAATTGCAAAACTTCCCAAGAGACTTGGGAAACCTTGTCAACTTATTTTTCATCAAGCACAAGAGCCAGAAAGAATCAGCTATGGATTGAGTTTACAACTCTTAGGAAGCAATCAAAACAATGTGTCTCAAATTTTGTCACCAAAGTCAAAGACATTGCAGACCAACTTGCAAGTGTTGGAGAAGAAATTGAGGAAGAGCAAATAGTCAGACAAGTGATCAATGGACTAAAGGCAGATGACAAGTGGGAGAGCTTTACCACAGCAATGGACTTATACATGGACATCCAAGCACCTGATCTAACAACTCTGATTGGACAACTCTTTACACATGAAGCTAAGATCACAAAGAATGGAGAGCAATCAAAAGGTAACAATCCCTCTGCCCTTTATACTGATAAGAAGGTAAAAGATAAAGGTAAAAGCAAGAAGGTTGATGAAGAAGGCTCTACCTCTCAAGCAAACTATGCAAGGAGAGGTAGATCATCTAGAGGTAGGGGCAGAGGAGGTAAGTCAGGTAGGGGGAGACCCTACAATCAATCTCCATGTAATATCTGTGGCTTGTCCAACCATACCACAGATGAATGCTACAAAAACTACAAGAACCAAAGAGGAAGAGGTCACCAAAGAGGAGGATACTCTCAAGGCAGAGGCAGATTCAATCAATCTCAAGGCTACCATGGCTACAACAATAATTTTAACAACAACTACAATCACAATGGCAACTATCAAGGTGGATACAGAAATAGGAAGGATTACAACAATTATGCAGAGGAGCAAGATGATTCCTTGTTGATCATGAACATGACATCTAAGTCAGGTATCAATGATGATCATTTGTTCTATATTGATTCAGGTTGCTCTAACCATGTAGCTGGAAATGTTGCCTTACTCTCTGATTTGGAAGAACCCAAAGGCAAGCATCAAGTGCAGACAGGTGATGACACTAAACATTCAGTTGTTAAAGTAGGCAATGTCAAAACTAGTGATGGTAATCAGAATTTATTGAGCAGAGTATTGTATGTTCCAACAATCACCAAGAATCTGATGAGTGTAGGTCAGATTGTGGAAAAAGGTCTACAGGTCAGGTTCACTCAACATGGTGCATATGTGGAGGATCCAAGACATGGATTCAGAAGGATAGCCAAGGGAGAAAAATCAGGTAGATTGTTTACCTTTGAACTTGAATACACTAAGAGTATTGCTTTGTACAACTATAAAGATCAAACCCTATCAGAATTGGAGATTTGGCACAAGAGATTAGGTCACATTGGAGAGAGGACCTTAAAGCAAATGAGTAGGGATCAATGTGTGCTTGGGATACCTAATGTATCCAAGCAACACATGATATACAAGTGTGGGGCTTGTCAATTTGGTAAGTCACACAGATTGCCCTATACCAAGAAAGGTTTTATGCATGAAGATTATCTGGAATTAGTGCATACAGATGTGTGGGGACCTAGCAAGGAACATATCTGGATCAAGGTACTATGTGTCCTTCATTGATGACTATAGCAGGTGGACTGTCTTATACTACATGAAACATAAAGATGAAGTATTTAATTGTTTCAAAAAATATCTTGCACTAGTTGAAAATCAAACAGGTAGACATTTGAAGAAACTAAGGTCAGATGGTGGTGGAGAATACTTCTCCAATGACTTTGAAGAATTCTTGCAGGAAAGAGGCATCAAGAGGGAGATTACTACAAGGTACTCACCTGAACAAAATGGGGTAGCTGAAAGGAGGAATAGACTCATTGTAGAGACAGCTAGGTCTATGCTAAATGAAAAGAAATTGCCAAATTATCTTTGGGCAGAGAGTGTATCTACTGCCACATATTTAATTAACAGGTTGCCATCAAAGACACTTGATGGAATGACACCCTATGAGGCTTGGCATGGTAAGAGACCATCTCTGGATCACTGCAAAATCTTTGGTTGTGTTGCATATGTGCATATTCCCTCACAGGTAAGGGGAAAGCTAGACCCTAAAGCTGAAAAGTGTATCTTCATTGGTTATGATTTGAATCAGAAGGGATACAGATTCTACAACCCCTCAAACAAAGGCTTCAAGGTAAGCAGAGATGTCATCTTTGATGAGAATGATTCATGGTATGAGAATGAGTGCAGGAAAGTTAGTCTACCTTATGACATGGAAGAAGACTTTCCCAAGCTTATCAGGCAAGAACCAATTCAGAAAGAGGACACAAGCTCAGATGATGAAGACACCATCAACATTGAAGAGTTCAAAGCTTGGAAATCCAAAGGGAAGATGAAGATGAAGCAATTAGAAGATAATCCAGAATCCTCAACTCAAGCTATGAGGAGATCTCAAAGAGAAAAGAAAAAGCCTATTAGGTATGGGTATGATACTTCACTTGTAACCAAGCACTCTGTATATCTTGCAAAGGATCTCTTGAGTGAAGAACCAGGTACATTTGAAGAAGCAATTACTAAACCAGAATGGAAGGAAGCAATGGATGAAGAAATGGAGGCTCTCAAGGAGAGTGATACTTGGGACTTGGTATCCAAGAAAGAATCTATGAAGGTGATAGGATCCAGATGGATCTACAAACTCAAAAGGAACTCAGATGGTACAATAAACAGGTATAAAGCTAGGTTGGTAGCCAAGGGTTTTGCACAAACCCAAGGCATTGATTATGAGGAGACATTTTCTCCTGTGGCCAAGATGCCAACTATCAGAATTATGGTGAGTGTAGCTGCATCCAAGAATTGGAACATGTACCAATTGGATGTGAAGAATGCATTCTTGAATGGATGGATATCTGAAGAAGTCTACATGTCACAACCACCTGGCTATGAAGATCCCAATAAGGTAAATCATGTTTGTAAATTGAAGAAGGCTCTGTATGGATTGAAGCAGGCACCTAGAGCATGGAATTATAGGTTGACAACCTATCTCCTAGATCAAGGATTTGTGATGAGTAAAGCAGATACTTCATTGTTTATAAAAAGAAACAATTCAGAGGTAATATACTTGTGTGTCTATGTTGATGACATCATTATTACAGGAAATGATGTTCAGGGAATAAGACACATCAAAGGACAGATGATGAAGGAATTCAAGATTAATGATCTTGGATTATTGAAGTACTTCCTAGGACTTGAATTGGTCTACACAAATTCAGGTATCTTTATTACTCAGAAGAAGTACATTCAGGACATGGTCAAGAAGTTTAATTTGCAGGAAGCTAAAGTCTCAAACATTCCTATGGAGGTCAACCATAAACTCAGTGCTCATGAAGGAGAAGAACTCCAAGATATTACAGGTTACCAAAGTTTGGTAGGTAGTCTAAATTATGCTACCTTAACCAGGATTGATATATCATATGGTGTTAGTGTACTTAGCCAATTTATGCACAAACCAAGAGTACCTCATTTGGAGGCAGCCAAGAAGATAATAAAGTACCTAAATGGAACACAAAATCATGGTTTGTACTTTCCTTATTCATCAGACATTGATATTAAGGTATATTGAGATGCAGATTGGGTAGGTTGCAAGGATGACAGGAGAAGCACATCTGGTTACATATGTTTTGCAGGTGATAAACCAATTTCTTGGTCATCCAAGAAACAACCCACAGTAGCATTGTCATCCACTGAAGCAGAGTATAGAGGGCTTGCCAATGCTACTCAAGAAGCTATCTGGTTGAAGCTTCTATATACAGAATTAGGCCTATACACAAGGCCACCAATCATATTTGGGGATAACACAAGTTCTCTTCACCTTGCAGCTAATCCAATTTATCATGCAAGGACAAAACACATTGAGGTTCATTACCACTATGTGAGGGAGAAATTACTTAGCAAAGATATTCAATTGTCATATGTGTCTACTAATATGCAATGTGCAGATTTGCTTACTAAAGCTCTGGATGGAAGCAAGCTATGCAGGTTTAAATCCATGATTGGATTGCAGGAAATAATTGAAGACTAGAGATGAAGACTTGAGCCAAAGTGTTTGGCTTGAGGGGGAGCTGTTGGTGCATATCAAGCCTACACACATTGGCTTGGAACATTGGAGCCTTGGAAGACTTGGCTTGGATATCAATCTTGAAGATCACTCATGAAGCTTGAACCCTTGAAGGATATATCTACATGGAACAATAATCATAGGAACCAATGCTTATTGGTTATTACCATTTATCTCATGTAAAAAGTCTATATGACTTTATCAATCATGTAATCACACCTACTAGTCTAGAGTCGTGGAAAAGTAGATGATTTGATTGAGGGAATATCTCCCTAAGTTTAGTGGAGAGATTTTAGGGAGCTTCAATTTGAATTTCAAATTCAAATGACAAATCAACTCCTATAAAAACTATGAAGAAAACTCGCGGGCAAGACTCACTCATTTTTGAGCTCACCTCCCGAGGCATTCTACTTCTGTATCTGTGTGTGTGTTAGTGCTACATCTTAGCCTACACCACAATACCTCATTTAGCTATGCTTGGCATGCTAATGAGCTCGTACATCTACATTATTCAATAGATATATTCACACTTTTCAACTCTGGTTTTTCTGAGTCATCTACCTTAAGTCTGTCAACTTCAACAGGGCATATCTCAAGATCTACTGAACCAAATTGGATGATTCAAAGCACATTGGAACAACCTTGAAGCATACTATATGGCTACAAAATTTGAAGGTCATTGGATCAACCATCTGAGAGAAATTGCGCTCGAAGTGATCTCTGGTATTTCTCTGTACAGTTCCTAAAATGTCGGGGATGTCCCTAAGTTTGCTAAATTGATTTCTCATAGTGTAGTTTGTCATTTCCTCTCATTACACTTGCAAATGAAAGCTTGGTAAGCTAGTTGATTATGTCCAAAAGCAATTAGATCAATTTTAAGTGTGCTGGTCACACTGAGCATAACTCTGAGCATGTGTCAATACCAAAATAGCAAGTTTTTCAGGATTCTTGAAATCACAAGTAGTCTGTTTTGATCTAATCATCACTCAACTCATTTCCAAAGTACATATAGTATTTCTTGGTATAATTTGGAAGCTCAAGAAGTCTTCTAAGCATATCTGAAGAGAAAGGAGGGCAGGTGTGAAGCAGGTTTTGCAGCACCAACTGATCTTCTGAGTGCATCCAATCATCACTCCCAACAGTGGTATCAGAGCAAATAAGGTAATCATGGGTGATGGTTTCCCTTCCTTCATTGACAAATTAGACAGGAACAACTACCAAGCTTGGTCTCTAAGGATGAAGACCTATCTACAAGGAAGGAGCTTGTATGGATTCATATCAGGAGATGAGGAATTGCCCTCATTCAAGACTAGAGTCCTACCTACAAAGGATGAACATGAGAGGCTCAATCAATGGTGTGCAAAAGATGCTTTGGCAAGGTCATATCTTCTAAACTCTATTTCTGATTTCCTTCTACCACATATAAGGAATTGCAAAACTTCCCAAGAGACTTGGGAAACCTTGTCAACTTATTTTTCATCAAGCACAAGAGCCAGAAAGAATCAGCTATGGATTGAGTTTACAACTCTTAGGAAGCAATCAAAACAATGTGTCTCAGATTTTGTCACCAAAGTCAAAGACATTGCAGACCAACTTGCAAGTGTTGGAGAAGAAATTGAGGAAGAGCAAATAGTCAGACAAGTGATCAGTGGACTAAAGGCAGATGACAAGTGGGAGAGCTTTACCACAGCAATGGACTTATACATGGACATCCAAGCACCTGATCTAACAACTCTGATTGGACAACTCTTTACACATGAAGCTAAGATCACAAAGAATGGAGAGCAATCAAAAGGTAACAATCCCTCTGCGCTTTATACTGATAAGAAGGTAAAAGATAAAGGTAAAAGCAAGAAGGTTGATGAAGAAGGCTCTACCTCTCAAGCAAACTATGCAGGGAGAGGTAGATCATCTAGAGGTAGGGGCAGAGGAGGTAAGTCAGGTAGGGGGAGACCCTACAATCAATCTCCATGTAATATCTGTGGCTTGTCCAACCATACCACAGATGAATGCTACAAAAACTACAAGAACCAAAGAGGAAGAGGTCACCAAAGAGGAGGATACTCTCAAGGTAGAGGCAGATTCAATCAATCTCAAGGCTACCATGGCTACAACAATAATTTTAACAACAACTACAATCACAATGGCAACTATCAAGGTGGATACAGAAATAGGAAGGATTACACCAATTATGCAGAGGAGCAAGATGATTCCTTGTTGATCATGAACATGACATCTAAGTCAGGTATCAATGATGATCATTTGTTCTATATTGATTCAGGTTGCTCTAACCATGTAGCTGGAAATGTTGCCTTACTCTCTGATTTGGAAGAACCCAAATGCAAGCATCAAGTGCAGACAGGTGATGACACTAAACATTCAGTTGTTAAAGTAGGCAATGTCAAAACTAGTGATGGTAATCAGAATTTATTGAGCAGAGTATTGTATGTTCCAACAATCACCAAGAATCTGATGAGTGTAGGTCAGATTGTGGAAAAAGGTCTACAGGTCAGGTTCACTCAACATGGTGCATATGTGGAGGATCCAAGACATGGATTCAGAAGGATAGCCAAGGGAGAAAAATCAGGTAGATTGTTTACCTTTGAACTTGAAGACACTAAGAGTATTGCTTTGTACAACTATAAAGATCAAACCCTATCAGAATTGGAGATTTGGCACAAGAGATTAGGTCACATTGGAGAGAGGACCTTAAAGCAAATGAGTAGGGATCAATGTGTGCTTGGGATACCTAATGTATCCAAGCAACACATGATATACAAGTGTGGGGCTTGTCAATTTGGTAAGTCCCACAGATTGCCCTATACCAAGAAAGGTTTTATGCATGAAGATTATCTGGAATTAGTGCATACAGATGTGTGGGGACCTAGCAAGGAGCCATCCATATCTGGATCAAGGTCCTATGTGTCCTTCATTGATGACTATAGCAGGTGGACTGTCTTATACTACATGAAACATAAAGATGAAGTATTTAATTGTTTCAAAAAATATCTTGCACTAGTTGAAAATCAAACAGGTAGACATTTGAAGAAACTAAGGTCAGATGGTGGTGGAGAATACTTCTCCAATGACTTTGAAGAATTCTTGCAGGAAAGAGGCATCAAGAGGGAGATTACTACAAGGTACTCACCTGAACAAAATGGGGTAGCTGAAAGGAGGAATAGACTCATTGTAGAGACAGCTAGGTCTATGCTAAATGAAAAGAAATTGCCAAATTATCTTTGGGCAGAGAGTGTATCTACTGCCACATATTTAATTAAAAGGTTGCCATCAAAGACACTTGATGGAATGACACCCTATGAGGCTTGGCATGGTAAGAGACCATCTCTGGATCACTGCAAAATCTTTGGTTGTGTTGCATATGTGCATATTCCCTCACGGGTAAGGGGAAAGCTAGACCCTAAAGCTGAAAAGTGTATCTTCATTGGTTATGATTTGAATCAGAAGGGATACAGATTCTACAACCCCTCAAACAAAGGCTTCAAGGTAAGCAGAGATGTCATCTTTGATGAGAATGATTCATGGTATGAGAATGAGTGCAGGAAAGTTAGTCTACCTTATGACATGGAAGAAGACTTTCCCAAGCTTATCAGGCAAGAACCAATTCAGAAAGAGGACACAAGCTCAGATGATGAAGACACCATCAACATTGAAGAGTTCAAAGCTTGGAAATCCAAAGGGAAGATGAAGATGAAGCAATTAGAAGATAATCCAGAATCCTCAACTCAAGCTATGAGGAGATCTCAAAGAGAAAAGAAAAAGCCTATTAGGTATGGGTATGATACTTCACTTGTAACCAAGCACTCTGTATATCTTGCAAAGGATCTCTTGAGTGAAGAACCAGGTACATTTGAAGAAGCAATTACTAAACCAGAATGGAAGGAAGCAATGGATGAAGAAATGGAGGCTCTCAAGGAGAGTGATACTTGGGACTTGGTATCCAAGAAAGAATCTATGAAGGTGATAGGATCCAGATGGATCTACAAACTCAAAAGGAACTCAGATGGTACAATAAACAGGTATAAAGCTAGGTTGGTAGCCAAGGGTTTTGCACAAACCCAAGGCATTGATTATGAGGAGACATTTTCTCCTGTGGCCAAGATGCCAACTATCAGAATTATGGTGAGTTTAGCTGCATCCAAGAATTGGAACATGTACCAATTGGATGTGAAGAATGCATTCTTGAATGGATGGATATCTGAAGAAGTCTACATGTCACAACCACCTGGCTATGAAGATCCCAATAAGGTAAATCATGTTTGTAAATTGAAGAAGGCTCTGTATGGATTGAAGCAGGCACCTAGAGCATGGAATTACAGGTTGACAACCTATCTCCTAGATCAAGGATTTGTGATGAGTAAAGCAGATACTTCATTGTTTATAAAAAGAAACAATTCAGAGGTAATATACTTGTGTGTCTATGTTGATGACATCATTATTACAGGAAATGATGTTCAGGGAATAAGACACATCAAAGGACAGATGATGAAGGAATTCAAGATTAATGATCTTGGATTATTGAAGTACTTCCTAGGACTTGAATTGGTCTACACAAATTCAGGTATCTTTATTACTCAGAAGAAGTACATTCAGGACATGGTCAAGAAGTTTAATTTGCAGGAAGCTAAAGTCTCAAACATTCCTATGGAGGTCAACCATAAACTCAGTGCTCATGAAGGAGAAGAACTCCAAGATATTACAGGTTACCAAAGTTTGGTAGGTAGTCTAAATTATGCTACCTTAACCAGGATTGATATATCATATGGTGTTAGTGTACTTAGCCAATTTATGCACAAACCAAGAGTACCTCATTTGGAGGCAGCCAAGAAGATAATAAAGTACCTAAATGGAACACAAAATCATGGTTTGTACTTTCCTTATTCATCAGACATTGATATTAAGGTATATTCAGATGCAGATTGGGCAGGTTGCAAGGATGACAGGAGAAGCACATCTGGTTACATATGTTTTGCAGGTGATAAACCAATTTCTTGGTCATCCAAGAAACAACCCACAGTAGCATTGTCATCCACTGAAGCAGAGTATAGAGGGCTTGCCAATGCTACTCAAGAAGCTATCTGGTTGAAGCTTCTATATACAGAATTAGGCCTATACACAAGGCCACCAATCATATTTGGGGATAACACAAGTTCTCTTCACCTTGCAGCTAATCCAATTTATCATGCAAGGACAAAACACATTGAGGTTCATTACCACTATGTGAGGGAGAAATTACTTAGCAAAGATATTCAATTGTCATATGTGTCTACTAATATGCAATGTGCAGATTTGCTTACTAAAGCTCTGGATGGAAGCAAGCTATGCAGGTTTAAATCCATGATTGGATTGCAGGAAATAATTGAAGACTAGAGATGAAGACTTGAGCCAAAGTGTTTGGCTTGAGGGGGAGCTGTTGGTGCATATCAAGCCTACACACATTGGCTTGGAACATTGGAGCCTTGGAAGACTTGGCTTGGATATCAATCTTGAAGATCACTCATGAAGCTTGAACCCTTGAAGGATATATCTACATGGAACAATAATCATAGGAACCAATGCTTATTGGTTATTACCATTTATCTCATGTAAAAAGTCTATATGACTTTATCAATCATGTAATCACACCTACTAGTCTAGAGTCGTGGAAAAGTAGATGATTTGATTGAGGGAATATCTCCCTAAGTTTAGTGGAGAGATTTTAGGGAGCTTCAATTTGAATTTCAAATTCAAATGACAAATCAACTCCTATAAAAACTATGAAGAAAACTCGCGGGCAAGACTCACTCATTTTTGAGCTCACCTCCCGAGGCATTCTACTTCTGTATCTGTGTGTGTGTTAGTGCTACATCTTAGCCTACACCACAATACCTCATTTAGCTATGCTTGGCATGCTAATGAGCTCGTACATCTACATTATTCAATAGATATATTCACACTTTTCAACTCTGGTTTTTCTGAGTCATCTACCTTAAGTCTGTCAACTTCAACAGGGCATATCTCAAGATCTACTGAACCAAATTGGATGATTCAAAGCACATTGGAACAACCTTGAAGCATACTATATGGCTACAAAATTTGAAGGTCATTGGATCAACCATCTGAGAGAAATTGCGCTCGAAGTGATCTCTGGTATTTCTCTGTACAGTTCCTAAAATGTCGGGGATGTCCCTAAGTTTGCTAAATTGATTTCTCATAGTGTAGTTTGTCATTTCCTCTCATTACACTTGCAAATGAAAGCTTGGTAAGCTAGTTGATTATGTCCAAAAGCAATTAGATCAATTTTAAGTGTGCTGGTCACACTGAGCATAACTCTGAGCAGGTGTCAATACCAAAATAGCAAGTTTTTCAGGATTCTTGAAATCACAAGTAGTCTGTTTTGATCTAATCATCACTCAACTCATTTCCAAAGTACATATAGTATTTCTTGGTATCATTTGGAAGCTCAAGAAGTCTTCTAAGCATATCTGAAGAGAAAGGAGGGCAGGTGTGAAGCAGGTTTTGCAGCACCAACTGATCTTCTGAGTGCATCCAATCATCACTCCCAACAGTGGTATCAGAGCAAATAAGGTAATCATGGGTGATGGTTTCCCTTCCTTCATTGACAAATTAGACAGGAACAACTACCAAGCTTGGTCTCTAAGGATGAAGACCTATCTACAAGGAAGGAGCTTGTATGGATTCATATCAGGAGATGAGGAATTGCCCTCATTCAAGACTAGAGTCCTACCTACAAAGGATGAACATGAGAGGCTCAATCAATGGTGTGCAAAAGATGCTTTGGCAAGGTCATATCTTCTAAACTCTATTTCTGATTTCCTTCTACCACATATAAGGAATTGCAAAACTTCCCAAGAGACTTGGGAAACCTTGTCAACTTATTTTTCATCAAGCACAAGAGCCAGAAAGAATCAGCTATGGATTGAGTTTACAACTCTTAGGAAGCAATCAAAACAATGTGTCTCAGATTTTGTCACCAAAGTCAAAGACATTGCAGACCAACTTGCAAGTGTTGGAGAAGAAATTGAGGAAGAGCAAATAGTCAGACAAGTGATCAGTGGACTAAAGGCAGATGACAAGTGGGAGAGCTTTACCACAGCAATGGACTTATACATGGACATCCAAGCACCTGATCTAACAACTCTGATTGGACAACTCTTTACACATGAAGCTAAGATCACAAAGAATGGAGAGCAATCAAAAGGTAACAATCCCTCTGCCCTTTATACTGATAAGAAGGTAAAAGATAAAGGTAAAAGCAAGAAGGTTGATGAAGAAGGCTCTACCTCTCAAGCAAACTATGCAGGGAGAGGTAGATCATCTAGAGGTAGGGGCAGAGGAGGTAAGTCAGGTAGGGGGAGACCCTACAATCAATCTCCATGTAATATCTGTGGCTTGTCCAACCATACCACAGATGAATGCTACAAAAACTACAAGAACCAAAGAGGAAGAGGTCACCAAAGAGGAGGATACTCTCAAGGTAGAGGCAGATTCAATCAATCTCAAGGCTACCATGGCTACAACAATAATTTTAACAACAACTACAATCACAATGGCAACTATCAAGGTGGATACAGAAATAGGAAGGATTACACCAATTATGCAGAGGAGCAAGATGATTCCTTGTTGATCATGAACATGACATCTAAGTCAGGTATCAATGATGATCATTTGTTCTATATTGATTCAGGTTGCTCTAACCATGTAGCTGGAAATGTTGCCTTACTCTCTGATTTGGAAGAACCCAAATGCAAGCATCAAGTGCAGACAGGTGATGACACTAAACATTCAGTTGTTAAAGTAGGCAATGTCAAAACTAGTGATGGTAATCAGAATTTATTGAGCAGAGTATTGTATGTTCCAACAATCACCAAGAATCTGATGAGTGTAGGTCAGATTGTGGAAAAAGGTCTACAGGTCAGGTTCACTCAACATGGTGCATATGTGGAGGATCCAAGACATGGATTCAGAAGGATAGCCAAGGGAGAAAAATCAGGTAGATTGTTTACCTTTGAACTTGAAGACACTAAGAGTATTGCTTTGTACAACTATAAAGATCAAACCCTATCAGAATTGGAGATTTGGCACAAGAGATTAGGTCACATTGGAGAGAGGACCTTAAAGCAAATGAGTAGGGATCAATGTGTGCTTGGGATACCTAATGTATCCAAGCAACACATGATATACAAGTGTGGGGCTTGTCAATTTGGTAAGTCCCACAGATTGCCCTATACCAAGAAAGGTTTTATGCATGAAGATTATCTGGAATTAGTGCATACAGATGTGTGGGGACCTAGCAAGGAGCCATCCATATCTGGATCAAGGTCCTATGTGTCCTTCATTGATGACTATAGCAGGTGGACTGTCTTATACTACATGAAACATAAAGATGAAGTATTTAATTGTTTCAAAAAATATCTTGCACTAGTTGAAAATCAAACAGGTAGACATTTGAAGAAACTAAGGTCAGATGGTGGTGGAGAATACTTCTCCAATGACTTTGAAGAATTCTTGCAGGAAAGAGGCATCAAGAGGGAGATTACTACAAGGTACTCACCTGAACAAAATGGGGTAGCTGAAAGGAGGAATAGACTCATTGTAGAGACAGCTAGGTCTATGCTAAATGAAAAGAAATTGCCAAATTATCTTTGGGCAGAGAGTGTATCTACTGCCACATATTTAATTAACAGGTTGCCATCAAAGACACTTGATGGAATGACACCCTATGAGGCTTGGCATGGTAAGAGACCATCTCTGGATCACTGCAAAATCTTTGGTTGTGTTGCATATGTGCATATTCCCTCACGGGTAAGGGGAAAGCTAGACCCTAAAGCTGAAAAGTGTATCTTCATTGGTTATGATTTGAATCAGAAGGGATACAGATTCTACAACCCCTCAAACAAAGGCTTCAAGGTAAGCAGAGATGTCATCTTTGATGAGAATGATTCATGGTATGAGAATGAGTGCAGGAAAGTTAGTCTACCTTATGACATGGAAGAAGACTTTCCCAAGCTTATCAGGCAAGAACCAATTCAGAAAGAGGACACAAGCTCAGATGATGAAGACACCATCAACATTGAAGAGTTCAAAGCTTGGAAATCCAAAGGGAAGATGAAGATGAAGCAATTAGAAGATAATCCAGAATCCTCAACTCAAGCTATGAGGAGATCTCAAAGAGAAAAGAAAAAGCCTATTAGGTATGGGTATGATACTTCACTTGTAACCAAGCACTCTGTATATCTTGCAAAGGATCTCTTGAGTGAAGAACCAGGTACATTTGAAGAAGCAATTACTAAACCAGAATGGAAGGAAGCAATGGATGAAGAAATGGAGGCTCTCAAGGAGAGTGATACTTGGGACTTGGTATCCAAGAAAGAATCTATGAAGGTGATAGGATCCAGATGGATCTACAAACTCAAAAGGAACTCAGATGGTACAATAAACAGGTATAAAGCTAGGTTGGTAGCCAAGGGTTTTGCACAAACCCAAGGCATTGATTATGAGGAGACATTTTCTCCTGTGGCCAAGATGCCAACTATCAGAATTATGGTGAGTGTAGCTGCATCCAAGAATTGGAACATGTACCAATTGGATGTGAAGAATGCATTCTTGAATGGATGGATATCTGAAGAAGTCTACATGTCACAACCACCTGGCTATGAAGATCCCAATAAGGTAAATCATGTTTGTAAATTGAAGAAGGCTCTGTATGGATTGAAGCAGGCACCTAGAGCATGGAATTACAGGTTGACAACCTATCTCCTAGATCAAGGATTTGTGATGAGTAAAGCAGATACTTCATTGTTTATAAAAAGAAACAATTCAGAGGTAATATACTTGTGTGTCTATGTTGATGACATCATTATTACAGGAAATGATGTTCAGGGAATAAGACACATCAAAGGACAGATGATGAAGGAATTCAAGATTAATGATCTTGGATTATTGAAGTACTTCCTAGGACTTGAATTGGTCTACACAAATTCAGGTATCTTTATTACTCAGAAGAAGTACATTCAGGACATGGTCAAGAAGTTTAATTTGCAGGAAGCTAAAGTCTCAAACATTCCTATGGAGGTCAACCATAAACTCAGTGCTCATGAAGGAGAAGAACTCCAAGATATTACAGGTTACCAAAGTTTGGTAGGTAGTCTAAATTATGCTACCTTAACCAGGATTGATATATCATATGGTGTTAGTGTACTTAGCCAATTTATGCACAAACCAAGAGTACCTCATTTGGAGGCAGCCAAGAAGATAATAAAGTACCTAAATGGAACACAAAATCATGGTTTGTACTTTCCTTATTCATCAGACATTGATATTAAGGTATATTCAGATGCAGATTGGGCAGGTTGCAAGGATGACAGGAGAAGCACATCTGGTTACATATGTTTTGCAGGTGATAAACCAATTTCTTGGTCATCCAAGAAACAACCCACAGTAGCATTGTCATCCACTGAAGCAGAGTATAGAGGGCTTGCCAATGCTACTCAAGAAGCTATCTGGTTGAAGCTTCTATATACAGAATTAGGCCTATACACAAGGCCACCAATCATATTTGGGGATAACACAAGTTCTCTTCACCTTGCAGCTAATCCAATTTATCATGCAAGGACAAAACACATTGAGGTTCATTACCACTATGTGAGGGAGAAATTACTTAGCAAAGATATTCAATTGTCATATGTGTCTACTAATATGCAATGTGCAGATTTGCTTACTAAAGCTCTGGATGGAAGCAAGCTATGCAGGTTTAAATCCATGATTGGATTGCAGGAAATAATTGAAGACTAGAGATGAAGACTTGAGCCAAAGTGTTTGGCTTGAGGGGGAGCTGTTGGTGCATATCAAGCCTACACACATTGGCTTGGAACATTGGAGCCTTGGAAGACTTGGCTTGGATATCAATCTTGAAGATCACTCATGAAGCTTGAACCCTTGAAGGATATATCTACATGGAACAATAATCATAGGAACCAATGCTTATTGGTTATTACCATTTATCTCATGTAAAAAGTCTATATGACTTTATCAATCATGTAATCACACCTACTAGTCTAGAGTCGTGGAAAAGTAGATGATTTGATTGAGGGAATATCTCCCTAAGTTTAGTGGAGAGATTTTAGGGAGCTTCAATTTGAATTTCAAATTCAAATGACAAATCAACTCCTATAAAAACTATGAAGAAAACTCGCGGGCAAGACTCACTCATTTTTGAGCTCACCTCCCGAGGCATTCTACTTCTGTATCTGTGTGTGTGTTAGTGCTACATCTTAGCCTACACCACAATACCTCATTTAGCTATGCTTGGCATGCTAATGAGCTCGTACATCTACATTATTCAATAGATATATTCACACTTTTCAACTCTGGTTTTTCTGAGTCATCTACCTTAAGTCTGTCAACTTCAACAGGGCATATCTCAAGATCTACTGAACCAAATTGGATGATTCAAAGCACATTGGAACAACCTTGAAGCATACTATATGGCTACAAAATTTGAAGGTCATTGGATCAACCATCTGAGAGAAATTGCGCTCGAAGTGATCTCTGGTATTTCTCTGTACAGTTCCTAAAATGTCGGGGATGTCCCTAAGTTTGCTAAATTGATTTCTCATAGTGTAGTTTGTCATTTCCTCTCATTACACTTGCAAATGAAAGCTTGGTAAGCTAGTTGATTATGTCCAAAAGCAATTAGATCAATTTTAAGTGTGCTGGTCACACTGAGCATAACTCTGAGCAGGTGTCAATACCAAAATAGCAAGTTTTTCAGGATTCTTGAAATCACAAGTAGTCTGTTTTGATCTAATCATCACTCAACTCATTTCCAAAGTACATATAGTATTTCTTGGTATCATTTGGAAGCTCAAGAAGTCTTCTAAGCATATCTGAAGAGAAAGGAGGGCAGGTGTGAAGCAGGTTTTGCAGCACCAACTGATCTTCTGAGTGCATCCAATCATCACTCCCAACAGTGGTATCAGAGCAAATAAGGTAATCATGGGTGATGGTTTCCCTTCCTTCATTGACAAATTAGACAGGAACAACTACCAAGCTTGGTCTCTAAGGATGAAGACCTATCTACAAGGAAGGAGCTTGTATGGATTCATATCAGGAGATGAGGAATTGCCCTCATTCAAGACTAGAGGCCTACCTACAAAGGATGAACATGAGAGGCTCAATCAATGGTGTGCAAAAGATGCTTTGGCAAGGTCATATCTTCTAAACTCTATTTCTGATTTCCTTCTACCACATATAAGGAATTGCAAAACTTCCCAAGAGACTTGGGAAACCTTGTCAACTTATTTTTCATCAAGCACAAGAGCCAGAAAGAATCAGCTATGGATTGAGTTTACAACTCTTAGGAAGCAATCAAAACAATGTGTCTCAGATTTTGTCACCAAAGTCAAAGACATTGCCGACCAACTTGCAAGTGTTGGAGAAGAAATTGAGGAAGAGCAAATAGTCAGACAAGTGATCAATGGACTAAAGGCATATGACAAGTGGGAGAGCTTTACCACAGCAATGGACTTATACATGGACATCCAAGCACCTGATCTAACAACTCTGATTGGACAACTCTTTACACATGAAGCTAAGATCACAAAGAATGGAGAGCAATCAAAAGGTAACAATCCCTCTGCCCTTTATACTGATAAG
>CM035439.1:90453652-90456152 GCA_020310875.1 Ceratopteris richardii | reverse complement strand
GATGGAGATAAAGGACAAAGTTCTGCAATGTACATGAAGAACAAGAAGAAAGGAGATAAAGGTAAAGCAAAGGATGAAGAGGAGTCTAGTTCTCAAGCTTATTATGCAAGAGGTAAAGGCACTGGCAGAGGAAGAGCAAGAGGTTTTGGAAGAGGAAGAGGTAATCAAAATAACACTAAAAAGGCTTGCTGGATCTGTGGATTGAGTAATCATTTGGCTCATGACTGTTGGCACAACCAACAAGGATCAAACCAGAATCAAAACAACAATAGCAGAGGTCGAGGTGGAAGATATCAAAGTAATTTTCAAAGAGGTAGACAAAGTCAAAGAGGAGGCTATGGTAGAGGTGGAGGAAGAAGTTGGGGACAGAATCAATCCTACAACACCACCTACTACAACTATGCAAATGACACACAGAATGAAAGTCATACATCATTGATGATGAATTCAATCAGCACATCAGACAAAGAAGATCTAAAGGTATTTTACATTGACTCTGGATGTTCTAATCATTTGTCAGGAAACATAGAATTGATGTCAGATTTGGAAAAAGGCATTTCTAGTCACACAGTTCAAACTGGTGATAATACAAGACATAGTGTACATTCAATTGGAAAAGTGAAATGCAAGAGTGGAGCAGATTGCTAACCAATGTTTTGTATGTTCCTACAATACCTAAAAACTTGATTAGTGTGGGACAGATAGTTGAAAAAGGTTTTCAAGTCAGGTTTACAAATGAAGGAGTATTTGTGGAAGATCCAGAGAATGGATATAATCAGATTGTCTCTGGTAAGAAAGAAGGTAGACTCTTTATTTTAAGAGTGCAAGGGAACATTGGTCAAGCTTTGCTCACACATGGTGAAGCAGTGATTACAGAACTTGATCTCTGGCATAAGAGATTAGGTCATTTCAATGAAAGAGGAATTAAAGCTATGGTTGCTAATCAGTCTGTACTAGGATTACCAAATGTGCAAAGTCAACATATGGTTTATAAATGTGAAGCATGTCAAATGGGTAAAGCACACAGGTTACCATTTCAAAAGAAAGGATTCAAACATGATGGAGTACTTGAGCTCATTCATACAGATGTATGGGGACCAACAAAAGAAGGATCTATCAGTGGCTCAAGGTACTATGTTCTTTTCATTGATGATGCTACAAGATGGATAACATTATATGTTTTGAAGGAAAGATCAGAAGTGTTTGGAGCTTTCAAGCATTTTCATGCATATGCAGAGAGAGTCACAGGTCAAAAGCTTAAGAGACTGAGGTCTGATGGAGGGGGAGAATACTTCTCCCAAGAGTTCAATGATTATCTTTGGAATGCAGGTATTAAGAGAGAAATAACTTGCAGGTATACACCACAACAAAATGGTGTAGCAGAAAGAAGGAACAGGACTTTGGTTGAGTTTGCTAGAGCTATGCTAAAGGAGAAGAACTGTCCAAATTATCTTTGGGCTGAGGCTGTAAATACAGCTACATATCTTGTGAATAGATTACCATGTGCAGCTCTCAATGGTATGACTCCATATGAAGCTTGGTGGGGTAAGAAACCAACACTAGATCATTGTAGAGTGTTTGGATCAATTGCATATGCTTATGTGCCATCACAACTTAGGCATAAACTTGAACCAAAGGCAGAAAAATATGTGTTCATTGGTTATGATGAAAAGCAGATGGGTTACAGATTGTGGAATCCTCTAACCAAACAATTTATTGTTTCTAGAGATGTTACATTTGATGAACAGAAAAGTTGGTATGCAGATCAAAGTCATACAGCTGAAGAATTTGAAGAAGAGGTAAGAAGATGTGAGAAAGGAAAATCAATTGTGCAGGTGAATAGAGATGAAGACTATATGCAAGCAAGTACATCCACAAGTGGATTAACAAGAAGAAATGAAGAAGCTCCTATATTTGATGAAGAGGTGTATCCAGAAACTTATGAAGAATGTGAACCAAGAAGGTCAAGCAGGACTAGAAGACAACCAGAAAGGTATTCTTATGATACTTCTTACATAACTCAGAAGAACTATGCATATATGGTCAAAGATGATGAAGAACCTCAGAACTATGATGAAGCTAAAGGTAAAAAGCAATGGGAAGAAGCAATGAAGGAAGAGTTCAATGCACTGGAGGAGAACAAGACATGGGAACTTGTTCGTAAACCAAATGGTAAGAAAGTAATTGGAAATAAATGGGTTTATAAAGTGAAGAAGCTTGCAGATGGAAGTATAGCCAGATACAAAGCTAGATTGGTGGTGAAAGGCTATGCCCAGACCTATGGCATAGATTATGATGAGACATTCAGTCCTGTAGCTAAGATGTCAACTATAAGGACAATCATTGCTATTGCAGCTTCAAAAGGATGGACCCTAAGTCAATTGGATATAAAGAATGCGTTCTTGAATGGATACATATCAGATGAGGTATACATGGAACAACCTCAAGGGTTTATAGATTCCAGGTATCCAATTTTGTTTGCAGGTTGAGAAGAGCATTG
>CM035439.1:90402777-90427777 GCA_020310875.1 Ceratopteris richardii | reverse complement strand
ATTATTCAAATGCAAAGAATGATGAAGCTAGCATGGCTCAAGATTTTTTGGCATGTGTTGTTACATGTCATTATGATCCATCATTGCATTCTAAATGTATGGTTTTGAATGAGGCTGATTCGATTTGATTCTTTGATAGTGGTGCTTCAAAGCACACAACTTCATCCAAAAGGTTTTTTGCATCTTTGAAAGATGCACCTAAAGGAGGACATGTGGTGTGTGCAAACAATGCCTCTTATCATATCATTGTAGTAGGAAAAATTGAGATTATGATTGCAAAATGGAGGTGTGGTTTCTTGAAAAAAGCATTGTGTGTTCCCTGTATCAAGAAGAACTTAATTTCGGTTCCTTTAATTGCCAAAGTTGGATTTCATGCAAACTTTTTTGATGATAAGGATATGGTTTATGATTTCAGCAATGGTGATATTATCGTGATGTTTGGTACATTATGCAATTTTTTGTATCATTTGGATACATACAAGAGGGTTGTCTCAAATGCCTTGGTTGCTCACACTTCCTCCATGGCTGAAATGGAGCTTTGGCATGCTCGTTTTGGTCACTTCAGCTTCAATAGTTTGATTTACTTGAACAAAAGTACATGGTTATTGGTTTTTCAACAATTGAGCCCACTGAAAAGCATGCATGTGAAGGTTGCCTTCTTGGAAAAATGCATCGTGCTTCTTTTCCAAATTACAGCTTCTTCATAGTGATGTATGTGGTCCCATCAAGACTCCATCTTCTGGGAAACATGTATATTTTGTTTACCTTTAGTGATGATGCTACTCACCATACATAGGTGTATCCTATGAAAGCAAACAATGAGGTATTTTCTTGCTTCAAATAATTCTTAGCTATCGCTAAAATTTTTTCTAGAAAACAAGGTTTTGACTCTATGCATAGATCGTGGTGGTGAATACATGTCACATAAGATTAATGTTTTTCTTTGTGAAAGAGTTATTTTCACATCAATGCACCATGCTATATACACCTCATTAAAATAGTATTAGAGTGTAAAAATAGAACACTCCACAAAATTGTCATGAGGAAGGAGATAAGGAAGAGAACTCACACACACAATCTCACAATCAAGGAGAAGCACACACACAGCTTGAGGCAAGGAAGAATGATCTTCTTCTTCTTCTTCTTCTTCTTCTTCTTCTTCTTCTTCTTCTTCTTCTTCTTCTTCTTCTTCTTCTTCTTCTTCTTCTTCTTCTTCTTCTTCTTCTTCTTCTTCTTCTTCTTCTTCTTCTTCTTCTTCTTCTCCTTCTTCTTCTTCTTCTTATTACATAAAAGGAATGTACAAGACAAGAATGACCAAAAAACAAGAATACAGCAAGTACGATATATAAAGACCAGCACTGTAGCTTAATGATGAGTAGCACCTCCTTTAATGTCAATCCGGGAAGACGTGAGGATGGTATGAAGACCTCGAGCAAGTGGCGGTGCAAGTGCGTGAGTGAGAAGCACACAAACATGCACACACATACACACACACGCACACACGATAAGACAAAGAGGTAGAATCAATGGAGTTCTTAGATTACTTTCAAGAGCTCTTACAAGTTTGTTTCAATTACAATCTCTCCCCAAAAATGAGCTCTCTAGCTCCTTTTATAGTTTTTGACTAGCTTTGGCCATGTTCAGACCTAGTGTCCGGCCTAGTTAAAAATTAGGTTCCAGGGCTTATTTGGGGGCTCAAACGATATCCAAAAATTACGAAAATTGGCAGGTAGATACTTCTAATGCTCCTCAAGCTCAAGGACTCCTTGGCTTGCACAAAATGGAGCTACAAAAAGATGAAATGATATTTACAATGGTGCTTAGTGATGAGAATCACTTTTAATGGGTGTAGAGGTTTTGAAAGATTAAGGTTGCCTTAGTGCTAAATCTGCGTGAATGTTCATAAGTGCTTCTTTCTGAAGAAAATTGTTGGCCTACTTGCCAGATCTTCGTTGACTCCCTTGTCTGCTTGTGCCTTCTCTCCCTTGTCCACTGCTAACACCCCCCCCTCTCTCGCGTCTGTCGTCCCTGACAGACCCTTGTTGAGAGGGTTTCTGGATGTAGTACTCGACGACGTCCTGCGCTAAATGATGTTCAGCAATTCGCAACCCTTTGGCCAAGTCTGTCAGAAGAGCATCCCAGTCTACCGGCCCAGGAACCTCTGGATGTGGCATGCGTAGCTTTTCGGAGTGGAGAGCTTGTTCCACTGCAAACAACTGCAAGAGATGGGATGGTCTGGGAATGAATATCTCGGAGTGATATTCCCAGAATCCCGTGACAAACATCTCTTCGAACGTTTGTTTGAAGCAGGCCGGTAGATATTTGATGCGAGCATGCCATGCATACACCACATTGATCGATGGAGTTGTGCTCATGTCGTATACAAGGTCCTGGTTCCCTTCATTAAATCCTAGTGCTGAGAGATGCGGTTCCTTGACATTTTTGAAGGTCCTGAAGGTGACCAGCATAAGTTCGAAAATTTTCAGGCACATCTGAGTCATGATATCAGGAACATTCTTGAAACGGACCCCCCAATGTCGGATCGTTGAAATCATATAGCCAATTGTAGGTGCGCCTTTAGGGGGTGCGAAGTACACGTAATTTAGCCACTTCTCACATCCTTTAATCGTCAGCACTGTATGTGTGTACTCCGGCCAGGATCTCCTTCGAAACACAGGGCAATAACATGGATTATATTTGATGTACAATGGCATGTTGTTCCATGTTCTTACCATTTCCGGGTAGGTTTCGAGCAGCCGAATTCTCCACGTTGGTTGGCGGATATGTCCTTGCTTGGCACTCTCTGGGATGTCATCGGGTGCAAATTGGGTGGCAGAGGTGGGTTCCCTTGAGGTGTGGCGCTTGATCTCCGCATTATAATCCGCCATTAGCACGCAAAAAGGTACATACAGATCATCCGATGGGCCGATCCACCTATGGTGTGAAAGATTCTGAAAATAATCAGATTTTATTACCACCTCTTCCAGTTTTGACATCAATGCGATTTGGACTGCCACCCTGTCATCATGCGTCGTGGCTACTTTCTCTAACTTTTGCATCCATTCCGGTGCCTCAATCTCAATTGTGTCCATTCCCTGTTCTGTGCGCTTACCGCCGGGTGTTGGCATTGGTACATAGGGATCCTCGAATGTTTCTTCTACTTCAATTGGCACCAGATCGTCAGGCTCGGGGTCTACCAGAGGGGAGGGCTGACGCTCATATTGCATAACCTTGCTGCGTAATTCCTCAAGTTCGGCCCGGAGTTTAGTGACCTCTTCAGCTGTTTCTTCTGCGGTTATGCTCGGGCTGGGTTCTGTCTGTCGAGTGGCCAACTGTCTTCGTAACTCATCTCTTTCTTTTTCTAAAGCGGCATGGGCCTCCATTAGATCTGCATGAGTTTCTAACACCACCTGCATATTCTCAGAGGGAATTGCCTTGAATCGTTCTGGGTCAATCTCTTGTGGGGAACCCTCCATGGCCGCCTCCAGATTTTCTTCGTTCTGTTTCTGTAATCTTTTATTCTCCTCTAGCGCTGTAGACATATGCTTGCGGAGGAGGCCCAAGTTCCGTCGAAGTTTTAGGTTTTCCGTGATCTGAGAATGTAGCAGCTCGTCCATATGTCGTCGTTCTGCTTGGGGTGGGTTGGCTTCTAATTGTGCGTATTGCTCCTGTAATGTCATGTGCTGCTGTTCTAGTCGCTGCTTCTGCTCTTCAAGATCCCTACATCTTGCTTGGAGATCCTCGTGGCTTCGGAAGAGCCTTGTATGTTGGTTGTCCAAGTGTTGGTAGTGTTGCTGAAGTTGGGCCATGCATTGATGCATATTATTAAATAAGTTACTGAGAGGAATAGTGTTGAATGCAGAGGGGTAGGGAAAGGGAAAGGGGATTGTGGTAGCGGTGAGGGTTGTGAATGTGTATAGAGGTGTGTGTAATTGTGAACTTCTAGGAAGTGTGCTCGGGGTAGTGAGGTGTACCGTGGCCGTAGTTAGACTCGTGTTTTCAGTGGAAGTAGAGTGTGGGGGTTGGCTGATGGTTTGTGTGTTAGTGTGCGTAGTGGTTTCAGAGGTGGTGACAGTGGAGGTTACAGTGGTAGAGGGAGGTGAGTGAGGTGGATGTGGGGGGGAAGGTGGCAAGGGAGGTGATGGGGGTGCACTCGATGTGTGGGCTTCCTCGGTGTCGTGAACTGTGTGTGCTGTGCCAGTGGTTGTGGGGGTGCCTTGTGGTCCTGAACCTAATACATTCATTCGTTTTCCTGTTCGTGGGGGGCGTCTTCCATATCTTCTCTCTGTCCTTCGTGATTGCGCTAGTGCGGTATGCACTGTTTCCGGTACTCCCAAAGCATCTGATATCATTTCCAAGGTGGCACGGTATTGCTCGTCCACACCTTCCTCCTCCAGAATCTGGTTCATGAGAGCTTTACCTGCAGCTAATGAGAGCCTGTGTTGCTCTTGAACTCGGTTCATTGTATCGTAAAGCTTCTTTAACGCGCTAGTGTAGGCGGGGGCACCTTCTAGTACTTGTAGGGCTTCTTGATCATACTCCTGTTCTTCTGCTTCTGATTGTCCACCCTGTGTCTCCCCATGAGCTTCTTCTTCATCGTCCACGTTGACTACGTCTGGTTGGCTGGGCTGTGCTTGGTCTGGGGCCGTTTGCTGTCCACTGGCTTGTTCTTCTTCAACTTCTGCATTTACAGCTTCAATGATTCTTGCAACTTCTTTGTCCGTTAGATCCTCCAGAGTGAACCCATGCGGGAATTCCAGATCAGTCGGTACTGGTGGAAACACAAGATTAGGGCCATCTGTGTTGTGCATGGGTAACCTGATAGTAAATGGTTGCACTCGTCGGGGGAGTCTTGGGGTGGTCTCAGGCGTCAGGGTAGCACCGCGAGCTTGTGCGCAAGGCATCTGGACAGAGCCTCTCATCTTCTTTGAGGGAGGCCCGACAGCTGACAATCTGCGTTGAAATTCCTGTGCTCTGGACCAGATCAGAGCCCTCTGCATCGGTACATCATATGCGAGACATCTGTATACAATTCTTGTGAGTGCACAGCAACCATACAATACAGATTTTTGCTTCTTGTACCATCTCTGATGAGCCATATGAATCTGGTCGATAATCCAGTGGGGCATATTGATGGTCAACTCAAAAGCATCCGCCAGGTAGAGGCTAAACCAGATCTTTTTGGGAGGCATTGTGAACCTCTCCTGCGCGGGGAAGGCGAAATGTTGCATGACCATACGTAAGTGAATGGCGATCGTGGGCGTCATTGCAACCATGTCCTTCAGCTTCGTCAGGTTCCGGTTCTTCATGTTGTCTGGAACCATAGTCTCTTTCTCTGTTGGAATGTGCATACCAGTCATGTCGAGTGCCTCTCTTACCAGGTTGATAGTCAAGCGGAAACGCTTCAGCTCGTTGCCCCTTGTGAGTGATGGGAGCACAAAGGAGCTGTATCCTTTCTTGTCTTTGCTGGGGGTGAGGGTACTAATTAGATATGAGCATCTTAGGAAATCTGGCTTTGGTAGTTGGAATTTGAAATAATCATAAAGCCCAGCCTTCTTCCATATCGGCTTCAGTCCTTCGTTGTTCTGTAGCTTTTCAAACTCCCTGGTAAAGAAATGGTATCTGCCCCAACGTCCATTGAATTCGACCTCGGATTCCCACATATATGTGCCTTCACCCAGAGGTCCAGCAACGTCACTGAACCAGTGTGAGGTTTTGCCCACCGGCATGGTATGACCCTGTGGAGGATTCTAGATTGGTATGGCATGTAATGCCCGTAATGCCGCTGGTCTTTCCTTTAATTCCTCCTCGACCGGAAGGCTTTCGATGTCCACCACTTGGGGGCTGGTGCCTGCCTGGGAGCTAGTTCCTACTGTATCTGCCATTTTACTTCTTGTTGTCTGTCTCTGTGAGAAGATACAAACATGTGTTAATATTGTACAGGACAAGGGAGGACCGTTGTTGTTCCCATCACAATATTAACATGAGGGTCGGGAGCGAATAATGGGTTAGTAAGTGTTCGGTGCACGTGTGTGTAGTTAATGCTTGGATAGTCCTAGGAGAGTAATGAAGTTAGTAAGTGGGGATGAATTTACAAATTGGGGTCGGGGGGTTTATTACAGGTCTTAGGCTGCCAAATGCAGTGGATGGGCTTTGCTTTCGGTTTCGTAGAAACTCTAGAGAGCTTTCTCGGTGTCGCGGTTTGAAAATGGGGCCTTTTAGGGATTCTATTCGTGCTCATGGGCCTTGGTGTGTTCCTGCGTGTTGAGAACGAGTGAATACTGGCAGTATGCGTAGCTGCGTTATGCTGTTTAGGTTGTGGCCTTGGCGTAGCTACTTGTGCCCTCAAGCAAGCCTTAGGTACCCAAATTTGTCTTGATTGTGGGCTAGCCTTCATCGACTTCTTGGGCACCCAAATAGATTTCACGTTAGCAGGAGAATTTCTGCAAGACTTCTTATTAATGTCGTGTTGTTGGTTATTAATAAGAAACTTCGCCCGTGTAGTTGACGGTGGTGTAACCGGTTGTTCGCCTTTCCGCACCCACACATGGTTTATTTTCTGGGACATTCTGCTGCGCAGGTACTTTTGATCTCGGACATAGGTAGTACTCTGCTTCTTCTGCCTTTCATCCACTTTGGGTTGCTGCCTCCTTCTGGCCTTTGGAAAAGAAGGGAGTTCCGTTGCATTCCTGACTCCGTTTTTGCGAGTATCATTCCTCTGCAACACATAGTTTTGGACAAGAACAGCATGGTCATCTTCATGTGTACCCCTGGAAGGACCAGGAGTCTGTGCCTTTCCTAGTTCCTTGAGTGTTCCATTATCTAACTCTACTGTAATTCGACTATGATTGACCCATACCTGAAGAAGTCCACTTCTTAGGTTCAAGTTGACTGCTTGGTCATAGATCCAGTCTTGACCCAAGACAAGGGGTTCCGTGAGGTCCTCATCTTGACACACTAGTACTTTAACTGTCATTGTCTCATCATGAATGTAGAGGGGAAGTTCCACCTCGCCCATGCAAGGGGTTTCCACGCCTCCCAATCCTATGAGATATGCTTCCACAGGATTGACAGTTAACTGTAACTCTTGACAGTAAGACACTTTAACAGCACTAGTGGCGGCACCTGAGTCAATCAAGGCTCTTACGGTCTTTGCACTCTTTCCTTGTCCTATATCTAAGGTTACGAAAGGACGTCTATCAATTATCCTATGCGAGCTTGTTCCTGCAACTTCACACATGGCCATAGGAAATCCTTGATCTGCATAGTCATTCGCTCTAGGCTGATCTCTACCTTGCCTTCATAATTTCATCCTTCTGATGCGTTCTAAAGCTTCTGCTTGAGCTTCTTCTCGAACTCGCTTTTCTTCCTCTTTGTGTTTCTTAGCAGTGTTGAGTCGGCTAAGCATTTCCTCTGTGAGGGGTTCCTGATACAACTTGACTCTGCAACCGCTGATATAGTTAGGGAGAACATCACCCTCTAACGTGGCCAATTGTACTGCTCCACTCGTGGAGATCCTATTGATGATCATTGGTCTGTAGCCTCTCTTTTCTAGCTTCCTCGCGTGTTGTTTTAGTGTATAGACTAAAACTAGATCTCCTGCTTTCAAACCTTTGTCCTTCACATGGGCATCAAAGTATGCTTTCTGTCTCTTCTTGGCTGCATATATTCCTGCGGCGGCTCTCAGTCTTGTTTCTCCTAATCGTTCAAGGTCAAAGATCCTAGAGGAGAGCTCATGACCTGTCCATTCGTACTCTTGTGCTACTCTCAATGTAGGGATCAAGAAGTCCAAGGGTAGCACAGCGTTTTGGCCAAATACCATCTGAAAGGGAGTGGCTTGGAGTACCGTTTTGTAGGCAACTCGGTATGCCCAAACAGCATGGTGTAGCTGTTTGTCCCAATCAGAGCGTTTAGTGTTCACTAATTTCGTCAGTACATTGCATAAGATCTTATTAGTGCTCTCAGCTTGTCCATTAGCTTGAGGGTGATAAGGGGCAGACTTCTTGTGTATTACCAAGAATTCTTGGAGTAGATTTTCAATCACTTCATTCAAGAAATGAGTGCCTCTATCACTTACAAGCTCTATAGGTAGCCCATATCTCGTGAATACATTCTCAAACAAGAACTTAGCAGTTGTTTGAGCGTCGTTCTTTGTCGTAGCCTTTACCTCTACCCACTTAGTGAGATAATCTGTTGCAACAATGATGTATTCCGCATGAGAACCTTTAGCTGGGGGATTAATAGGACCTATGAAGTCTATTCCCCACTTAGAGAATGCACGTCCACCCATCATCGGTTTCAGTGGCATCTCATCTTTGCGTATAGGATACTGAGTCCTCTGACAGACATCACACCGTTTCACATAGGTATGTGCATCCATGTGAAGGGTAGGCCACCAGAAGCCCGCGAATAGTATGGCCTTGATCACCCGATCTGGTCCAAAATGCCCTCTTGCTACACCTTGGTGAGCAGTTTCTAAGATCTTAAGATATTCACTTTCATGGACGCATAGCCTCAGGTAACCATCTTTACCGCGTTTGTATAGATTATCACCAATGAGTGAGTAATCCAGGGCTTCTTGTTCTAAACTCCTTTTCCTAGCCAGAGTCATGTCTGGAGGGAATGTGTTTGTCCTCAGGAAGGATACTAGAGGTTCGCTCCAATCTGGCACTATGGATACTTGATAAAGAGTAGCGTGTTCCACAGGTGGTTTAGTGCAGCAGATTGGGCATTCCTTGCACAACTTTTGGACATCAGCTTCCATAGTTGGCCAATGTACTCCGAGTCTCTTTAGGGTTTGTAAAGTTCGTTGTTTTGAATGGTGTTGCTCTAGTGCACCTACATGTGCTAATTGCAACCATTTAGAGTACTCATCCTCTTCTACGCAACAAGCCAAGATCCCTTGATCTGTGTGCTTGTACATGCTTCCTGCCATGATGTGATACTTTTGGGCTTTTACGATCTCTCTATTCCGTGTGTTCACCACTGGATGATTAGGCCCGTATGTCAATACTGGTACCAACGGCTTGGCCCACTGCGGTACAACTTCCAAATTAAACAAGTAAGCATCAGGAAGGTCATCTGATACTCCTTGTGGGGCTTCTCCCGATGTGAGCCTAGAAAGATGATCAGCTCTCAAATGAGTCCTACCTTTCCTTACCACAACTTCAAAATCATATTCCATTAGCAAGAGAAACCACCTCACTAATCTCCCTGTATTGCATGGCTTGTTTACGAGGTATAGCAATGCCTGATGATCAGTAAAAAATTTAAACTTATTTGCAAGCAAATAGTGTCTAAATTTCTTAACTGCATATACCATGCCTAATCCTTCTCGCTCTGTAGTGGTGTAATTCCGTTCAGCTGCATTCAACTGTCTACTAGCATAGGCAATTGGAAGATCCATATTACCTTCACCAGTAGGTTGTGCAAGCACACATCCAATGGCATAATTGGATGCATCCACGTGAACATGGAATGGCTTATTCCAATCTGGTGTGGTCAAGATTGGTGCTGAACATAATCTTCGTTTAAGCTCCTGGAAGGAATTCTCACATTCATCCGTCCACTCAAAGTTTGTCAGAAGTCCGTACATGGGCTTTGCAATGACAGCATACATGTGTATAAATCGTCGGTAATAACCACAGTGCCCCATGAAAGCTTGTACTTCCTTGACATTCTTTGGCCTAGGTAGCTCTGCTATGGCTCTCACTTTTTCTTCGTCGGTAGATATGCCATTCTTTGACACTATGTGTCCTAGAATCTTGCCTTGCCTGACCATAAAAACGCACTTTTCTGGGTTCAGGCAGACTTGATATTCTCTACATTTGTCAAAGATTTGTCTGAGTTCAGGGATATGGGTTTGTCTAATGTTGGAATGAGCACAAAGATCATCAACATAGACTTCTAAACTCTTCCTCAGGAACTCCTTAAACACATGGCACATCAGCCTCTGGAAGGTCGCTGGTGCATTGGTAAGCCCAAATGGCATTACTCTAAAAGCAAAAATGCCCCATTCTGTGGCAAAGGCTGTCTTATGCTGATCCTCTGGAGCTATGGCTACTTGATTGTAGCCCGAAAATCCATCAAGGAAGCTGTACACTTCCTTGCCTTCCACTCTTTCTAAGAGATGTTCTGTGATGGGAAGCGGATAGTTATCTCGAATCGTGGCGGCATTAACCTTTTTCAAGTTAATGCACACACGCAGTTTGCCATTCTTCTTGGGCACCACTACGATGGGTGATACCCATTCAGTGTGCTCAATTTCGTAGATAAATCCAGCTTCAACCAGTCTATCTATCTCTTCTTTGATCTTAGCAGCATAATTATCGTTATATGTATAAGGCTTTTGCTTAGAGGGTTTAGCGTCTGAAGTCATGGGGATAGTGTGTGAGCATATGTCAGGGTCAACACCTTTCAAGTCCTTGTAACTCCAAGCAAATACATCTCTGTATTCTCTTAGCAAGGCAATTAACGCATGCTCTTCTTCCTCTGTTAGGTCATGGCCTATGTACGTGCATCTCTCCTCTCCTTCTTCTAGGGCCACTACTATTTTCTTGGTGGTTTCTTTGTTATCATAGGCCTCTCCTGATTGTGCCTCTCGTTTAGGCATTCTAATCATGACTCTCCTGTCATCTATCTCATACTTCTTAAAATTTTCTGGGACCTCAAACAAAGATTCTTCCTCTTCTGGTGAGACTTCTCTCTTGTTTCGTTTCTTTCCTTCTTCCTTTGGGCTCACATGTGTTGCTAATCTTACATCATTTGTAAGCTCTCCATGCCTTTGGGGTTGAAATTCTATTTCATGGAAGTATTCTTCATCTGATGCAAATGGTGGGTCCATAATGATTGACTCTAGATCGGAGTCACTTGCATCCTCAAATGCATCAGGGCTAGGTTCGCATTCTTCTAGTACTGCCTCTCCCATGATTGGCTCTATGGAGAAGACTGAAATGTCATAGCCATCCTCATCACAGTGAGGTGTCCATTGTTCTTCATTGATGGCTACGTCCATTGTTGCTAAAATTTCTGCCCAGCCATGAGGTTCGAATTCCTCATCAGGAAAAACTACAGGTGCATAGGCTGGGTCTTGAATTGATCTATGTGTTTCTTTTGCACCTACCTCTCTGGCTTTCTCTCTCTTCTCTTCTTCTACTGCTACCTTGCACATCCATAAGTGAGTGTCTTCATGCATCCATGAGGATCCTGACCCTATGGAATGCACTGATTCTGTATCATCTTTGGCTCTATGGATGGGATTCCACTGGATAGGAGGGACATCTCTATGGGAGTAATCCTTGAGATTTACCTTGGTTGTAACACCTAAGTGTTGCAGATACAACGAATTGGTTCCCCAATCCTGGACCACTTGCAACTGTCGCATAAATGGTCTTCCCAAAATCATCTCATAGGCATGATTTTTGCTGAAGTCACATATAGCAAAGCTATGCTCAAACTCAACACCACAAGTGGTGAGAGTTATGCCTTCTAGCAATCCCAAGGGCCTCTCTATATGACCATCGGCCATTTGCAATTTCATTCTCGTTGGCCTGAGTGCCGGCTTGCCCCAACGCTTCCATAGGGAAGTGGTGGCAATTGCAACTCCTGCACCTGAGTCCAAAATTGCCTTGGTTGTGTACTCCTGGTAGGTGATGGGAAGATAGGTGTTCCCTTCTTCGCCTTCACACATATCTCCTATCTTATCCAAGGGAATTTCTGGCACTGTCCTATGGGATCCTACTCGGAAACGTGGTTCTGCAACTTCAGTCACTTGACTGGCTACATCTTTCCGCGCTTCTGGTCTATCCTTAGGCAGTTCTTCCAAAGTGAGATCGCGCTGCACCTCGGTGTTCTTTACTACCTCCGAGTTCCTAGGTATGACTGAGCCGTCGTTCCTTACCATGACTGTGGGTGCTCTCATACACGTGGACTTTGCTTCCCATGGGCCCGTGAAGTGGGGTAGCTCTTGTATAGAATTAGACTCAAAGTCCAATCTCTCGTGAGACTGAGTACTCTCATGTTCCCCGTAAATAGATGGGATGTCTTGTGGGAATTGATCGTGTGCATCATCCACAAGTTCAAAAGGAGGGGCAACTTCACTTTCGTTATCCCATTTGTCTTCTTGAATCTCTCGTAGGAAGTCTGGTGCAAACCGATTCATAGAAGAAGAAGTGTCTGGCTCCGTAGAATTAGGCACATAAGCAACCTGGGAAGGGGGGCTTATTCTATCATTGACTCTCTCCTTGTTCTCATAGATGGCTGGAGCACAAGCTTCCTGGGGAGGATTACTTATTCTATTACTTTTCCGAACAGGCTCATACGCTCCCTGAGAAGGAATGTAGGCAACCTGTGGAGGTATGTAAACTTTCGAGGGAGGCTCATCTGCCTTTTGGGGGGGAAGATAAGCTTCTTGAGGAGGCACATGGGCTTCCTGAAGAGGCTGGCTTATCCGTTCTCTTACCTTTTCCTTTCTTTGTGGGACAGGTTCCTTTTCTGATTGTGCAATTAGCCTCTCTATTCTTTCCAGCAGTCCATCAAAGTGTAACTGCGTCTTAGCTGAGCTAGAGATATTAAAGAGGCGGCTAGCTTCGAACATGGCTTGGGCTAATTCCACCATCTTTGCACAAATTTTTGTTCGTTCAAGCTCTAGCTCGGCTCTAGGGTAGCATTTTTCATGATCGGTTATGGTTGGCCCTTCACTTTCGTTATCCCATTTGTCTTCTTGAATCTCTCGTAGGAAGTCTGGTGCAAACCGATTCATAGAAGAAGAAGTGTCTGGCTCCGTAGAATTAGGCACATAAGCAACCTGGGAAGGGGGGCTTATTCTATCATTGACTCTCTCCTTGTTCTCATAGATGGCTGGAGCACAAGCTTCCTGGGGAGGATTACTTATTCTATTACTTTTCCGAACAGGCTCATACGCTCCCTGAGAAGGAATGTAGGCAACCTGTGGAGGTATGTAAACTTTCGAGGGAGGCTCATCTGCCTTTTGGGGGGGAAGATAAGCTTCTTGAGGAGGCACATGGGCTTCCTGAAGAGGCTGGCTTATCCGTTCTCTTACCTTTTCCTTTCTTTGTGGGACAGGTTCCTTTTCTGATTGTGCAATTAGCCTCTCTATTCTTTCCAGCAGTCCATCAAAGTGTAACTGCGTCTTAGCTGAGCTAGAGATATTAAAGAGGCGGCTAGCTTCGAACATGGCTTGGGCTAATTCCACCATCTTTGCACAAATTTTTGTTCGTTCAAGCTCTAGCTCGGCTCTAGGGTAGCATTTTTCATGATCGGTTATGGTTGGCCCTTCTTGGATTCTGGCCTGATATGCTTTAAGCATCATGTTTAGGTCTTCGGGAGTGGGATCAGCTAGGACTGATCCTACTCTAGGGAATGGTGTGATTTGATGAGGCGGCAGGGAAGGTGGTGGTACGGATGGAGTTGGGAGTGGTGGAGGCGGGGTAATGTGAGAGGGAGTTTGAGCTGTGAGTTCAGTTATCCTAGCTTTGGTTTCTCTTATGCTTTCCTCAAGCTCACTCATCTTTTTAGCCCATTGTCTTTTCATTCTTTCTCGACTATCTTTCCACGCTCTAGTCCTTTTCTTTGTCACACTCTTGGTTTCACTAGTCTCTAGGCCCTTTTCCTGGCTTGCCTCTTGGTTTTGCTGCAATGCCTGAGCTCTAGTGACTACCTGTACTGGTGCAGTGGAAGTGACACTTCCTGAGGAATCTACAACCAAACCAATCACATTAATGGGAGTGATTTTTGGCATATTATTGGGGTTCTTTGGGCAATCTCGTAAAAGATGCTCTTTTCCACAATCTTGGCAAAAGCCTTGGATCGTCACGGACTGAGTTTGTGTAGGTGGAGGTAAGGGACAATCACGAATGAAGTGATCTCCCTGACATCGGTAGCATGGTCCTCTAGGAAATGGTGGTCGTACCTGTCTAGGTTGAGGCCTAGGGTTGGGGTTTGCATACATGACGTTCGTGTAATCTGACTCCCAACTAGGTTCACTCGGTTCTTCACTATAGTAGGACTCACCATGTTCTGGAGAGTGCATGTAGTACGCCTGGGGACTATCGACATGTGTAGAATCAAAGCTATGGTCACTTGGATCGCTTTCTGAGATCAATGGGGTTACTGGTACTATGGCCCTATTCAGGTTTTCTTCTGCAACAGCATACTTTACCGGAATCACGTTAGCGGGGTTTGGAGGCTGTTGAGCTAGCACCGGTTGGGGTCTCTGTTGGGCCTGATATGGTTGCTAATAGGGTTGCGGTGGCCTGCCATATGGCTGTGGAGGGTACTGGTTCTGGTATCTTCCCTGTTGAGGGTATGGCTGAGGGTAGGGTTGCCTAACTGCCTGCTTGTTGTATGGGCAATCTTGTGCGGTGTGATTGGTGTATCGCCGTTCTATGGTGCAGTACGGGCTACTAGGATTTACTTGGGGCTGAGCCATAATAGGGCAGACATTCGCCATATGGTCGCCACCGCATGTATAGCACCTTTTCACAGGAGCAAACCTTGGGATTTGTTTGCTAGTTACACCTAATTTCTGGGCCACTTTCTCTGCGAGTTCCTCAATTGATGTGGATTGCGTGGAAGAGTGACTAGATGCACTATCTGAATCTTTGTAGATTTTGGAAAGCTCTAGTTCTTCCCCTAGGTTATCTTCGATGTCAATGCACATGCGTACACATTCTTCTATGGTCCTAGGGTCCTTCAGATACACATAGGATCTCAATTTCGTACTCAGCAATCCATCAAGGAATAAGGCTACTTGTTTAGCAGATGTGGGTAGCTCCGAAATAGGGCACCTTTCAAGATATTGTCTAAATCTCCTTCCGGCCAATCTGACAGTCTCTTGGGGGGTCTGTTTGAAGCTGTGAATCAATGAGGAGGTATTGTGTCTTATGCCGCTCTTAGAGAACTCTACAATGAAAGCCTCTAGGAGTTGGTCTATGCTCCTGAACTGGCGCTCATCCAGTGGCTGAAACCATGTAAGTGCTGTGTTCCTAAGGGTTAGACCGAAGGCATTGTACTGTGTGAATAGATCCTCCACTTGTTCAGCTCTCAAGACTTGCTTGAACTCCGCCACATGATCATAGGGATCTCCTGTGCCATCAAAGTAATTCTTCATGGACTTAACTAGCTGGGTCGGTCTCAGAGTTCTTGTGTGCTCTCTTGGTCTCGGCAGCGGGAATCCATCCACGTTTCTTTGGTTCCTGTGAGCTCTAAGCATCTCAGGTTCTACTTGATTCGTCTCCGTCCTCGTTCTTTCTCTGCCCACTGGGTTGGCAAAACTTACTTCTGGTTTATCTCTACTTCTGTCTCTTTGAGTTCCATGAGCTTGGGATGTTCCAGCACCAGGGTGACCATAGGATACATTCAATCTTGGTTGGGGGAAAATGAATTCACCCTTCCAAGTGTAAGCATGCCTATCATTTTCTGTCACCACAAAGATCCTCTCCGAAGTGTGATCTAAGTAGGTCACTCTGCCTGGACTATCAGGATCCTTAAACTCATAGATCATGATATTTCCTATATCAGTTGGCTGATTGGATTTATACCTCCAAAAGGCTTCGTCGGTTTCTCGATTGAGGAGCAACTCTATGCTCTTGTTGTCTTGGGGTACCCACTCAGGTGTGATAATCCTAGTGAGAACTGATTTACCTCAATGGGTTCTAGGTTCCGCACCCATGTTCCCTTGTTCCAAGTCACCTAAGTCCGCTTCTGAGATTACATTCCCAAATTCATCTGTCCTATCCGGGTGACTAGTGACTATATATATAGTTCCTTCTTTGTCCAGGTATGCACCATTTTCAAACTTGACAGCTGGGTGCTCTAGTCCAATGGATTGATTAGGATTTTTGATCTGGACCACGGATCTTCCTAGGCCGTCCTCATAGATGCTAGCACCTAATCGGTTGGTCCTAAGGTACTCCAGCTGCGTTTTGTAAGGGCCTTCTACCCTGTACAGGTAAGGCACTCCTGAACTCCCCGTAGGTCTGTCCATGCCTTGAGACATCTCTGACTCACTGGTCTCAGAGCTAGGATAGTGCGAGTGGTGGCTCAACTGCTGGGCCCAAGACCTAGCAGTGTGGTTAACACTAGCCTCTGAAGATCTAAGGCTTTGTCTCTCCCTTACTAGATGTCGTCCTGATCTAAGGTTCATATGCCTAACTGATTAGCCCAATTTTTGCTCAGAGTACAACCTCGTTGCTGATCAATTGGTATCAGTCACTTGATTTTTTTTTAGTTATTCCTCGTGTTTAAGGTCTTGTCTGATATTTCGTCGTCAGGAATACTTGAATGTTCTTCGTACTTTCAGGTTGATCATTCCACGTTAGGTTCTTTTTCTTTATGTTACCGACAGTACAGAGATTAGGTTTATAGCTTGAACTTGAGTTTTTAGGTAGTCTTCAACTTGATACCTGCCTATCGTCGCTCTGACTTACTCCTACCTCTAATCGTTCTTAGCCTAAGCTATGAATAGACAGAGGGGGTTAGAAGTTTCCAACCTTTTGTTTCCTGCTTGGTTGCCTTTGGATGCCCAGGAAGTGTGTTCCCAAGCTTGCACTTACACTTGCTCAAAACGCCTTGCGATGCTCTCAATAGATCTGTAAGAGTTCCAAAGTTAGCTCAAGACTTAAACTCCAAAGACAGAACCAATGATTTTCATTCAGGTAGCACAACACCAATTTTCACTATGATTTTTTTTTGGAAAATAATTCTAGAGATCCCTGACTTTGATCCCCCTGGGTATGGTCCACTTCAAAATACCCTATCTGAAAATCAACGCATTATCCTTATAAAAAACAGTTGAGGGCGTGTAGTATATACCACGAGCTTTCCGACAAGCCCAAGAGCTCAAAAAATGGATTTCGTATGGAAAAGTTATGACTGTTCAGGGTTTAGGGGGTTAAAACAGGATTCAAACTGGCTGACAGATCCTAGAGTTTTCTCCCAATTCACAAGTGTAGGAACCTCAAAAATGCTAATGGATTGACTATTGTGCCCCAAAATTGCCCCAAATTTTGAAATAAAAAACCCTAATTTTTTTGGCCGAAAAGCTTGTCAATCGCGATCGACAGGTCTGTCAATCGCGATTGACAGAAGTGTCCGTCGGGCCTGTCAGTCGCGATCGACAGTATCAATCGCGATCGACAGAGTCGATCGTGGCTGTCAATCGCGATCGACGGTGTCAATCGCGATCGACACGTTTTCCGGGTTTTTCGCCGAAATTTCAGTCAATCGGGGGCCTATCAGTCGCGATGGACACGTGGCTATGCGTAAAAGTCAATCAATCGTGGAATTTCAGTCAATCGCGATCAACTGTGTCAATCGCGATCGACAGGGGTGTCGGTCGTGGCTGTCAGTCGCGATCGACAGTATCAATCGCGATTGACAGGGTCTGTCGATCGCGATTGACAGGGTCTGTCGATCGCGATTGACAGGGTCTGTCGGTCACAATTGACAGGGTCTGTCGGTCGCGATTGACAGAATCTGTCGATCGTGGCTGTCGATCGCGATCGATAGTGTCGGTCGCGATTGACAGGAAAACACAGAATTTTTGAAAACTTTTTAGTGATCTAGGATGTGCTCCTTGTGCTTGTTCTCATGGTGCACTTAGTTTTGTCAAAAGTTGAAATTTTCTGTCAATCGCGATCGACAGGACCTGCGACCGCGAGACAGTTTCTGAGATTTTCGTACCTGCGCGCAGCGTGCTGGGGACGATGATGATGGCAGTACCTGCAAGAATCACAACAACATGCAAAAACAGTGCAAGCAATATCGCTCTCTCGCTCTCTCTCACAAGTGGAATGGAGGAAATGAGGTGGGAGATGGTGATGATGATGATGGTGAAGAAAGTAAAAGAAAATCGATGAGAGTGAAGAAAATACCTACAAATCCAACGCGTCAACTCTACGTCTTACCATCACACGCTCGTCCTCAAAGCTCGATCCCCGGCAATGGCGCCAAAATTTGGTGTGGCTTAATGATGGGTAGCACCTCCTTTAATGTCAATCCGAGAAGACGTGAGGATGGTATGAAGACCTCGAGCAAGTGGCGGTGCAAGTGCGTGAGTGAGAAGCACACAAACATGCACACACATACACACACACGCACACACGATAAGACAAAGAGGTAGAATCAATGGAGTTCTTAGATTACTTTCAAGAGCTCTTACAAGTTTGTTTCAATTACAATCTCTCCCCAAAAATGAGCTCTCTAGCTCCTTTTATAGTTTTTGACTAGCTTTGGCCCTGTTCAGACCTAGTGTCCGGCCTAGTTAAAAATTAGGTTCCAGGGCTTATTTGGGGGCTCAAACGATATCCAAAAATTACGAAAATTGGCAGGTAGATACTTCTAATGCTCCTCAAGCTCAAGGACTCCTTGGCTTGCACAAAATGGAGCTACAAAAAGATGAAATGATATTTACAATGGTGCTTAGTGATGAGAATCACTTTTAATGGGTGTAGAGGTTTTGAAAGATTAAGGTTGCCTTAGTGCTAAATGTGCGTGAATGTTCATAAGTGCTTCTTTCTGAAGAAAATTGTTGGCCTACTTGCCAGATCTTCGTTGACTCCCTTGTCTGCTTGTGCCTTCTCTCCCTTGTCCACTGCTAACAAGCACATAAGGAAAAACCTAATGTTTGCAAATGAGTGAGTTGGAAAGAAACAAATGTGCCATCACTCTCGGTATATAAATTTAATAAATCTCAATGAATTGTCCCTGACATATACTAGCGTGACCACTACACATGTCAAAGAAATGAAAAAGTGATATGTGCTATCCTGGATCATCACATGTTGAGCTTGATATCTCAACACTCCCCCTCAAGCTAAACACCATGTCCTCTAATCCAAGCATCTTTCGAAACTTCTTTACCTTTTTTGCTCCAAGTGATTTAGTGAAAATATCAAAAACATGTTTGTCTCTTCTCACATAAACAAGATCAATATCATTTGCTAATACCTTCTCTCTGATGAAGTGATAATGTACCTTGATATGCTTTGTTCTCGCATGAAAAACTAGGTTCTGTGCTAACTATGTGCTGTTAAGATTATCACAATAGATGGTGATAGGCTTTTGCACTTCCACACCTAAATCTGCAAGTAGCATCTCCATCCATGATGCCTCACATGCTTCCATTGCAGCACCTCTATACTCAGCCTTTGTACTCGATAAAGCAACAGTGAGTTGCTTCTTGCTGCTCCATGTAATAGCTACACTCCCAAGCGAGAATAGAAAGCCACTAGTAGATCTTCTATCTAGAATGCTACTAGCCCAATCTGCATCGGAGTATCCATGAACGTGCAAATCTACACTAGCTTCATAAAACAATGCATAATCCAAAGTAGCACTCACATGACATAGAGTGCCCCTCAGGGCATCTAAATGTGGCTTCCTAGGAGCTTGCATAAATTGACTTTCAAGTCCAACAGTGTAGTTAAGATCAGGCCTCGTAATTGTGAGATATATCAAACTTCCCACAATTTTCCTCTACATAGTAGCATTTTCCAATGCTTCACTTGATGTAGTATCTAACTTCAAATTCTGATCTAATGGCATAGAAATTGTCTTATAATCAGTGATACCATACTTTTGAAGCATATTCAAGGCATATTGCCTTTGCATCATCCATATACATGTTTTTGTATGTATAAACTCAATGCCCAAGAAATAGCGCAGCACACCAAGATCTTTCATGTCAAATTCCTGCATAAGAAGTTGCTTTACCTCTTTAATGCTTTCTTCATTATCACCACCTACAATCAAGTCATCAACATAAATAGCCACAATTGTGATGCCATCATCACCCTTCCTTGCATATAGTGAATGATATGCATCACACATAGAAAACCCAATGGTGGTTAAGTAATCAGCAGTCCTTGCATGCCATGCACGAGCTTGCTTAAGCCCATACAAAGCCTTTTGCAACCTGCAAACATATTCTGGATGCTTTGAATCTTGATATCCTTACGGCTAGTCCACGTATACTTCTTCTTGTGACTCACAATGTAGGAAAGCATTCTTCACATCCATCTGATGCAAAGTCCATCCTTTTGTTGTAGCTAATGCAATGTGTTCTGATAGTAGACATTTTAGCTACAGGGTTGAATGTTTCCTCATAATCAATTCCAGATGCTTGTGCATATCATTTTGCTACCAATCGTGCTTTTTACCTGCTTATGCGACCATCAGCATTGTGCTTTATCTTGTAAACTTGTAGCCTATGGGTTTCTTTCCATGGGACAATGGAACCATCTTCCATGTATCATTTCCATAAAGCCATCTCCTCATCCATAGCTTTTTCTTAATCTGCATTTCCGATTGCATCTTCAAAACAAGAGGGTTCAGCATCTTGTATTACCTTTATCATGTAGGCACAATGACGAACCATGTAACTATCATATGTCAATCATTGCACTGAATTCCGCATCCTCCCAGATCTTCTTGGTCCTGGATCACTTCTCCTTGTATCATCTGCATGTGCCTTTCTTATTCCTGGAGTCTTCACAGAGGGAAATCCAAGTTCCTCATCAAGAATCTTTTCTGAACTGCTTGAATCTCCATCAACATCTTCAAGACCTGCAGATGTTTTACTACTAGTAGAAATCTTTTCTTTACCTTTTCTGGATGTATTTGAGGAATGTTTTGGACTGAAATTTCTACGCAATCTTTCACCCCATGGATTTGAATTGGAACTATTGCTTGGTGATGCATCTGGTCCACTCAAAACTTGAGATTCTGCACTTGATTTTTCAGCATTTTCTTTTGTCATTTTATTCAAGATTAAGCCCATCTTTGGCATCTGTATAGAAGCTTGACATTTCATCAAATACCACATCTCTACTCACCTTCACCTGTCATGTGAGTGGGTTATAACATTTATATCCCTTTTGTTCAAGGGAGTATCCAATGAAGATACGTTTTTTTGCTTTTGGATCAAGCTTCGTCCTCAACTCGTCTTGAACATGTACATATGCAATACAGCCAAATACTTTCATATGTGATAAGTTTGGCTTTTTACCTATAAACTTCTCTTCAGGTGTTACTTGATGTACAGCAGCAGTCGGAGTTTTGTTCATGATATATATAGTAGTATGCATAGCTTCTACCCAATAACAATGATGCATATTCTTCTCAGCCATCAAGGCTCTTGCTATTTCTGCAATATGTCTATTTTTTTGTTCAGCAATGCCATTCTGTTGCGGTGTGTACCTACATGAAAATTGATGTCAAATTCCATGACTTTTAAGAAAGTTGTTGAACTCATTTGATATGTATTCACCTCCTCCATCAGATCTTAATGTCTGAATATACTTCCCTATCTACTTTTCCACCATAGCTTTAAAATTTTGGAAGTGAGTGAACACCTAACTCTTCTCTTTCATGAAATATACCCATACTTTTTGTGTATGGTCATCAATGAAAGCAACATAAAATCTGCAACCACCCATAGTTGTGGTCTTTGCAGGACCCCTAACATCTATATGTACTATTTCTAGCACATTCTCACTAACATGTTTGTCATGCAAAAATGATGCTCTTGATTGTTTACCAAATTGACATGTTGCACATACCTTTTGCATTTCTACAACCTTGAAATTTGGTAGTCCATTGACAATCTCCTTTGACTGCATCAATTTCAGCCTTTGCAGATTTGCATGTCCAATTCATTTGTGCCAGATCTCTATATCAGCAATAACTCTTGCACCTTTTGCATTCATTTCAGGTATTTTCACATTTGGGGTGAATATCCTATCCACTTTGTTTCCTTTGGCAATCAATCTTCCACCTTGTTTGTACTCTTCTACATATAACCCATCGGCATTGAACCCGACTTGTAATCCTTGGTCTACCATTTGTCCAACAGAAACCAAATTGTCTGTGTTTGCCATTTCTGTAGCTATTCACAACACTACAAAACGCTACAAGCATCACTTCTGCTTGAACACTATCGCAATATGACGTGATAGTTCGATCTCAAAAAACACAAATTTTATGTATCAATAATACACGGAATTGATTGAAATTCTAAATCTCGAATATATGAGTGTTTCCGAACATGAGCAAGTTACAATTTTGCAAACTGACCTAGTTTTTCTATGGGCCCCACCTTGCGGGCTCAAAACGAAGGCCGAGATGGCAATTTTGAGGTCTTCTCCCTTCACTCCAATTTTCGTAGCAATCTGAGGTTGTTTGTGAATCGTGCTTTCTCCATGCCTTCTCGCGTACTCTTCACCATCGACCTTCTCCAAGGGTTCTCTACAACCACATTGGCTCTAATACCATGTCACAGGGAAGGAGATAAGAAAGAGATCTCACACACACAATCTCACAATCAAGGAGAAGCACACACACAGATTGAGGCAAGTCGAATGATCTTCTTCTTCGCTTCTTCTTCTACATAAAAGGAATGTACAAGAATGACCTAAAAACAAGAATACAACAAGTACAATATATAAAGACCAGTACATAAGGAAAAACCTAATTTCTACAAATGAGTGACCTAGCAAGAAACAAATGTGCCATCACTCTTGGTAGATAAATCTAATAAATCTCAATGAAATGTCCCTAACATATACTGGCGTGGCCACTATACATGTCAGAGAAATGAAAAATTGATACGTGTTATCATGGATCATCACATGTGAGCTTGAAGTCTCAATAGAAATTTCATGATGTATGGTTAACGGAAAGCACCATCTTGATAAGTTTTGGATGGAAGCGATCATCTGTGCAAACTGTATGTTGAATCAATGCCCTACAAAAGCATTGAGAGTCATCTCTCATTATGAGGTTAAGAATGCACATAAACCTATGTTTAGTCATATGTATGTGTTTGGATGTTTGGCATATGCTCTTGTGCCATCATAACAAGGTCACAAACGATGACAAGGCAAAGAAATGTATATTTTTTTGTTATCTTGTTGAATGTGAGGGATATCATTTGTACCATCCATTGATAGACACAATTAGTGTGATTCAAGATGTGGTATTTGCTAAGAATTTAGTTTTCCTCTACTTGAATGCAAAAAAACAGCCAAACAATTAGCTGACAAGATGTGTTTCATACACTCATGCTTTGTTACAAAGAGGTGCACTTGACTATGGCCATGTAGACCAGCCAAGTGAGGTTAAAAGTGCTGAAAATTTCTAGCATATAGAGCTAAAAATGAAGAGAATTTCCTACCAAACATGGTTGGAACGGCTGAAAATTTACAGCCACATATGACTGAACATTTGCTTGAAAATATGGTTGAAAATGAACATGAAATCCAATCCATGCATGATAAACATGTTGATTATGTATTACATAATGAATGCATCTGTAAAGAGTGCACAAACTATGCCAAAGTGGTTGAAACAAACTTTGTAGGATGCCGAATTGAGTGCATCTTTACTTGCTAGAATAAGATCAATCTCTCACCATGCATCAAGTAATTTTTTGGATTATTCTCTTATTGCAATAGCATGTAATGAAGAGCCACTCAATTTTTAAGATCCATGTGATGATCCACATTTGATGAGTGTTATGAAATTCTAAATGGCTTCCATACATAGGAATGGTACCTAGGAGTTATGTGGATTGCCAAAAGGAAAAAATGTCATTGGTACAAAGTGGATTTATAAGATTACGAGAAAGTCGTATGGTAGAATCGATAGCTACAAAGCTATATTGATTGCCAAAGGATATGTGCAACAATATGGAATTGACTATGAGGAAACTTTTGCACCTACTTCACACATGACTACCATTCATACCATGGTTGCATTGGCTATCCAACAAGGTTGGAAGAAACATCAATTGGATATGAAAGCAGCATTCTTGAATGGTGATTTGCAAGAACAGGATTATGTGAATCAACCTCTTAGATTTTACTTGAAAGGGAAAGAGCATATGGTTTTCACTTGCATAAAGCCTTGCATGGTCTCAAGCAAGCTCCACATGTGTGGTAAGACAAAATCCGTAAGCACTTGATTTCTCTTGACTTCACATGTAGTCCCATTGAAAGCACATCTATGTACACAAAGATGGGGTTCATCTTACAGTGTTTGTTCTTTATGCTGATGACATACTCTTGATTGGGTCATATGATGAAAAACTTGATATCCTTATGGCTAATTTGTAGCATACTTTTGATGTCACTTATCTTGGTCTTTTGAGATACTATCTTGGTGTCTAATTTGTATCCGTTGAGGGGGGAATTATTATGCATCAAGCAAAGTTTGTTGAAAAACTACTTCAGCATTTTGACTTTGAGTATTGCAAACCAATTTTTACACCAATGGAGATAGTATTTAAGTTCTCAATTGAGGATTCTAATGATGCTTTTGATACTTCTCTTTATCAGCAAGTTGTAGGATGTCTTACATATGCATGCAACACAAGGCCAGATATACAATATGTAGTTTCCTAGTTGAGTCAATTCATGCATAACCCTGGCACTGAGCATTGGCAAGTGGTGAAACGTGTCTCTAGATATCTCAAAGTCACTTTGAGTTTAGGTTTCTTTTATGGAAGAGATATTCACCCATGCTTGCATGCTTTTATAGATCGTGATTGGGCTAGTTATTATGACACTCGCATATCCACTACTGGTAATTGCTTTTTTCTTAGAGACTCATGCATATCTTGGTTGAGTAAGAAGCAACCTACAATGATGACATTGAATTGTGAAACTGATTACAAGATAATTTCATAGCTACAGTGTAGTGTATATGGTTGAGATGCCTATAGATGGATCTTTGCATGGAGGTTGATGCTTCTATGCATATTCTCATTGATTGTCAGAGTGCATTGGTTGTTGCACGACATCCAATGTTTCATGCATGGAACAAAAATATTGAGGTGCATTATCACTATATGAGAGAGTGCCTTCATGTATGAGATATTGATTTGGTGTATATGCCTACACAAGCTATGTGGTACACATTTTCACCAAGGCTCTTCCATGGGAAAAGTTTGAAGCTTTTCACAAAACTTTAGGCTTATTGT
>CM035439.1:90175277-90397777 GCA_020310875.1 Ceratopteris richardii | reverse complement strand
TGTTTGTGCTATAATTGTTAAAACAAGCTCCAAACAATCTTTGAGATGCCAAATACACAGGACATGTGCTGATATTGGACATGATAATAGAAGGAAGAGAGATGCTAAACCTTGCAAAGAAACGTCCACCTAACATGTCTCAGATGCAATATCATTAAAGGTTTTACCAGAAGTCTGGAACTGCTTGAGATGATAAACATTGAAAAGGGAAATTACAAAATTTCTGGCTAAAAACAGCATATCAAGTTTGCCTTCGAGGGTTAATAGTTGTAGTCATAAAGCACATGCCCATGCCCAAGCATGATCTGAACATGAACATGAATGTTGAATACTTAATTGGCACAACATTGAATGCCTAATTGGGACTGTAAAAAGGGAAGAGAGATCTCCCCGTCTGATAAGAACGAGTTCAGAAAGTAATACATGGCACAGAAACCACAGTTTGCCTTCATTTTAAAATCTGTCTCACACAACAGACCCATATCCTGTTCTCGAGCAATTCATTTGCATAACTGTGTAGAACCAAAGTCCTTGATTGCAAGATGCAGTTATATCATCAAAGGTTCAATCACAAAATCCAGCATCCCTTCCCTTCAATCAAACTTGACTGAAGCATAGATTGTCCTCACAAACCAGAAGCACGCATAGAAGCCTATTGTGCCAGTAAGCACAAAGAAGCCATATGAGATAATGATCATGTAACTGAAGTACAGGATCCCGGAAACAACCTTGGTAATTTCCAACTTTGTGAAGAAATAGAAAGCAGCATAAAGAAAGAGATAAAATGCTGAAAATCCTGATGTAAAATAAGAACGCCACCACCACCTGTAATCTTCACTGCAAAGTTGGAAGTAACAAAGAACAATTGTTATCTCTGCGCATGTGATCACCAGGATCAAGAACACGATGAAGAGGAAGCCGAAGATGTAGTAAAACTGCTGCAGCCATATTGATGTCAATATAAAGAAGAGCTCAATGAACACAGCCCCGAATGGAAGGATTCCACCTATCAGCACAGTGAAGAAAGAATGCATATACCATGGCTGCTCCGGTATTTGCCTTGGAATCTTGTTCGTATGTACTGGATCTTCAAGCGGGGGCTTCTTAAACCCAAAGTAGCTCCCAATGAAAACAAGTGGTACAGATATTCCAAACCATAAGAAAATGAGCACAAACATGGTTCCAAACGGAACAGCTCCAGAAGACTTTTCACCCCAAATCAGAAAATTCAAGAAGAAAAACATACAGAAAATGACTCCAGGGAACATAAATGCCGTCCTGATAGTGTTCTGTTTCCATTCTGTACACTTGAACATCTTGAAAAGCCTAGAAGAAGAGTAACCTGCAAGAATTCCCATCATAACCCATACAAATAGCATGGCTGTCATCAGACCACCTCTATTAGCAGGGGAAAGAAAGCCAAGTGCAGCAAAAATCATTGTTACTACTGTCATTCCCAGCAACTGAACACCACTTCCAGCATATACACACAAGAGGCCTGCATTAGGGGGTGGACGGAAGACGTCTGCATGTACGAGCTTCCAGCCTGTCTCTTCCTGTGCTTCCTCCTGAGTCTCTAGCTGATTGTATCTTGAAATATCCTGATATAGAGTCCTCAACATGATCATTGCAACCATCCCCGATAAAAACAAAACAATCATCAAAGAGTTGACAATTGAGAACCAATGAATCTGATCATCTGACATCAGAAGGTAGGTGTCCCAACGAGAAGCCCATTTGATAGGACTCGACTAAAACAAAACCACAGAAAAACATTTAGTAATATAGAGCACACAATGAGGCAGCTAAATGGAATCTTCAAGAGCCACAAACCTGAAACTGCACATCATAGGTGAATATTATCTCTTCATTTTCCTTCACTTCTTGAGGAGACTGAGAACCATCTACAATGTGCTTTGTATTTGCATTGCAGGTCAGAAACTCAGGCTTCTCTTCATTGAAAGGCTTCTCATATGCATGCTTGACACTAAATTACCAAAATGTAGTTAAGACTGCTAACAAATAGCTTCAAGATGACAAGGTGATGAAAGAGTACAGCATAATACTGAAATGCATACATCAAGAGCAGAAACTTTCATTCTCATTCCAAAAAAGGGACCAAGATAAGTAGAAGATGAAAAATTTGGGCTTGATGTTTTTTTTTTGGTTTTTTCAGTGGAGCCAGGAGGGCACCTTCAACTTGCATAAAAGATCACAAATTATCTCATTAATATTAGCATCACCCATATCATAATAGGTAGCATCACCCATATCATAATAGGTAAAGCACAACAATATTAAAAAAATAACAGAAAGGCATATTCTACGATAAAGGTGTATTGACCCAAAAAGTTCCATATCAGAGTCACAGAATCCCTTCAACTCCAATAGATGCTTTCCATTACATAGACATTTACTTTTGGTTCCTTTCAAATATCTGGGAATGGACTTGATTGGCTAGCAATGAGCTTTGCCATGATTAGCCATAAATCTGTTAACAACTCCCATTGCATGGATTTTATTTTGTAGGTCATTGGATTTGATGTTGCAGGTCATTATTGCATCTGAAATTTTATGTTGCAGGTCATTATTGCAAAATGAGAATATTCAGATGCAATAATGACCTGCAACATAAAATTTCAGCAAGTATGACATTGAAAAACAAGTGCAAAATGAGATTTAGACCTAAAAATGAATTGTCTTTCATTCCACGAATCTCATTAGAAACCTAAAAAATTTGCTTCAACTTTAGTATAGGTTGAAGAAACGGTTCTTCCAAACACAGTGACTTTATCGAAAAAGTGAACGTTTTTCGTAATGAAAATCTCTCAGATGCCACAAAAAAGCATTTGCAGCAACTTTGTCCCGATATAATAGCTCAAGACTCTGATACCAATTCAAAGAGGTCGCAAAGACCTACACGATGATGTGCTCACTTAATCCAAACACAATGGGGATTAGCTATTGCATGAGGAGAGAGAAAGTAGAGAGAGAGAGAGAGAGAGCCTTGTCCCAAAAAAAGGAGAAGAAGATGAAAAAAAGGTACTTACAAATTTTTCGAAAGGCCTTATTTTGAAATATGAGTAGGGACTTTATTTTTATTAAATTGAAGAATTTGATCACTTTGCAATGGTAAACACCCCAAAGTGACCATGAGACATTAAAAATCATCTAAATTCCTATATCTCCCAAGTTTGGGGGCCGAAAAGATATCTAAAAGTATATATAGAAAGCTCTCAAAGAGAGCTATAGAAATATACAAAATGAGACTCCTTAGGGCCTTTATCCCCAACAATTCATACACACATATATGTATATGTAAGCACACACACACACGCATACATACACACTCACAATGAAGGGTACCAGAAAAAAAAAGTTTGATTAAATATCCCATGCTTAATACATCACACTCACTAACCAAGCCACTTAAAAGAAGGCATTGCTATGCATCCCGATTAGGGAATCCACTCCAATGTTACCCCATTCCATCAAGATTCAGATTCCAGAATCACATTCCCATTCCTAAGCGATAAGACAAGTTTCCTTTATAAAACATATTAAAATTACTTAGTATATCAAAAAAGTAGCCTCATATTGCAAGCTTTGTAATTCTTATCCATAGAATAGTTATATACTCCACAATCAGAAGGTAGCTTCAATCAATGAAACATTATGTTCCACTTGTCACCAAAAAGCAACAACCTTGTTGCTTGGATTCACTCCATGCTATCATTGCATATGATTAGCTATGTTTTTTTTATAAACATGCACACACCACTACCTTGGATACTACTTTGCCCAATGATGGGGTTCTATAATCACCTTGCTTTACACATGTTGGTCGATTGGGAAGCGTCATTTGTTATAGATTATGTGCATAGACCATGATCATTGCAAGTCCATGTAGGATGGGAATGAAAGAGGGAACACGAACTCAGTCCAAGTCTCAAGATCATCCAAGGGTGCTCATGGATCCCAACTCCCTATAGTTGGTGGAATGAATCCATAAGATGGCCGCATGCGGACTAGAACATTCCAAATGCCACCTCAAGAAGCATTGATGTAGTTAGGTGGTGAGTACATGGATATCCATTTTTAAGATGGTCGCATGTGGACTAGAACATTCCAAATGCCACCTCAAGAAGCATTGATGTAGTTAGGTGGTGAGTACATGGATATCCATTTTTAATTCCTGCTCTCACCACAAGGGACGATAGAGTACATTGTCAAGACATCATAATTGGTATTACCATCAAGGAGGATTAAATTGGAATCCCATACTTCCAAAAGCATTTTGAGGAAAAATATTGTAGTAAAGCATGCTCTCCTTCTCATAGATATATAAGATATATTTGATGTAATGACAATGAGAAAACTTGGTTTCAAGATGCATTGACGTCTTCTTTACCTTGATTGAGTCATATTGAATCACATAATGGCTCCTCTTTCAACAACAATCTCTCTTATCATTAACAAGCAATACAATGTTTGGCATGTTTTTCACATTCCTTTTACAGATTTCAGCTGTGAATGTTCATCAGGTCTTACTGGCGAAATGTTAAACACACAAGGCTGCAGTTTTCTGCAAACCACTTGTAAGTACTTGTCTACATGGTACATATGACAAGCCTCTATTTACAATTAGGCTGTGCTTTTTTATTTCTGTTACATGACTTCAAACTAGATGCACTAGTGTTTGGAGACATGCAGAGACAATTTCACATCCATTCTAGTGCATTCACAAACTCAATTATTTCACCTGAAACTCTGCTTTTCAACATAAATTTCATGTGGAATTCGGCCCTTTGAGAATTAGCAGTTTCACTAGGATATTATGAGACGTCCATAATTTGTTTGGGTTTACTAGTGGCCACTTGCAGGAATACTGCAATACCTGCATGACATTTAATGAGCCTACCTCTGCTATTTTCACAGGTTTGACGCTTCATTTCTCTTTTGCTACCAAAGAAATCTCTCTCCATAGTTTTTGCTTAACCCTGGCATATCTCTCTTTTATTTCAGTGACGATAACCACTAGCCATTTCTGATTATTCATAGCATAACACCAGCCACTCATTTGCATTTTCTTTTTTTCGGGGAACGTCAATATTATGACTTACACATCCCAAGGCTTGAATTTAATGAAAGTACGACTGTACAATCAAGGACATACTACCAAGGGACCCCCGAATCCCACACATGCAGGTGTAAAACACACTAATAATGTAGAGAACCAGAGAAAATTATCTTCTGACTGACTCAACATCCACCTTACAAGAAACATACTGACCAGATAAAATCATGAGCATCTCAATATTTTGGAAATTTTGCAGTTGAAGACAAGGATGCAACAAAGATATGATGTAGACAAAGAAACCACCATATACCTGTATGGAGTAACTTCAAATCCCACTACACGGGACGCCATGTTTCCACTGTCTCTGTGGTAGAATACAGTAAATGAAAGATGATTGAAAATGAAGTACTTCTGATCATCTCCCTGTGTATGCAAACAGTTTTAAGACTCTTATCAAGGGGAATTCACATCTAAAATAATAACTACAGAAGCTGCTGATTCTGCTCACCTCCCCAAATCCCTTTCTTCCAACTGGGAAACCATGTTCATAATATTTCATAACTTTGCCATCAGAATCCACAAGTGACATGGCCATTGGTAAATTATCCAAAATCCTAAGAATCAAAAGAATGACTAAGCTGGGCATTTAGACAATTATCCAAGAACAGAACTTATGCAATGTGAGCTCAGAAATTCACATGTTCACTCTGTAATCATCGTCTATCTTAGCCCTTATGTTCTTCACAGTTGAATCATCCAGTTTGTCAATTTTACATGCGAATAAGCACAGTTTATCATCTCTCATATGGAACTGCCACAACATAAATAATTAGATAAGAAAAGAGATTATAAGCCAATGAGTGCAATGACTGAAATATGCTCAATTAGCACAAAATATCCTTCCCCGTGTTTACCATCAAAACCACACTGAAAAAGCACAAGAGAGCATAACAGGCAACAGACTTCCACAATGCACAATCCAATACCAATGCTTTAAGGAACATGCGACTCTGGGGGGTTTTTTGAAAGTCTAGCTTTGTTCGCTAAGCATGTTTGCTTACCACATAGGGAGAATTCTCGATACGATCACCCCTCAGAACTTCTCCCAGATTTTCAGCAGCATTTTCTATCTTTGGAGGCCTACAGTATCCGAATGAATAATATTCATAAGGCAGCTGTGTCCTTGTGGAAGTCAGCTTGTTAACTTTGACTTGAAGTTCATCCCCCTGCAATACAACCAAGTGTCCGTTCTCAGTGCATATGAAACCATAGACTAGTCACTACAGTCACAGTTAACACAGAAATGCATATTCACAACTTACATTAGGGATCGTCTAAATATCATAATACATCTTCCCTATGCTAAGATGCTTAAACACCTGACCGGTAGTTGATGGAGAAAAGAGAGAGCATGGAACAAAAATCTCCTTGTTCACAACATATAAAAAGACAGTACACTACAATAAAGAACGCATTCAATGTCACTCATATCAACTCCACTCCTTTTCTGTTTACGAATTTTTTGTTCTTCTGGCACAGAAGAAAGATTTTATCAAGTGAGGGATGGCATTATTACCCTCATTTTAAGAACATATGGATTGGAGACAGAATGAGCATCACCTTAAAGGGAGTTTTGCAGCTCATTGCAGGCTGCATGGTATCAAGAGAGAAAGTAGTCCTTCCTTGTCTGACATTCGTCGAAGACATGCTCAGGTCCAAAAGATGAACGCCCACATTGTGGTGTCCTCAAAACTTGGCCTTTCAATGTATATATACTAAATTACAGGTCGAAAATTCGTGTGAGCCAATGTGATTATGTGCTCAAATACCTGCTATCTTATGTACAATTGCAAATTAAATCAGAATCACACTTCCAGCATAGCCTCACAGCCTAGATTTGCATACCTGTGAAACCCTGGTAAGGTGCAACAATGGTTAATTTCCCCTTCTTACTCGCTCTTTGATTTGAGTCCCTCCATTGCTTATAATCTATGTACAGAGTTATGTAATAATGTCGCACACTATCCAGACTAAGACTTAGATGTTTGAGAATATTTTTGGGATGCATGTAATACAAAAGCAGGCTAAAAAAATTATTTATAAAATTTGAAATCCTGGAAAACAGGGAAAAGTATGCTTGCTGCACATCAAATTTTCAATGCTAATGAATGATTTACAAAAATCACACTTCATGATTGGCAATGAAAACATTTTACAGAGTGTTTGCATGCAAATGCGTATATTTATCTTGTATTACTATCTCACAACATTAACTGTAATGAGAATTTCAACCATCAAAAAAGATCAGTAGCAGGTTTGTGAATGCTGAATAGCAGCTGTCAAACTGGTGATTAAAGTAGGAACCCTATTTTCATTTATATTGGCCCAAGTGCAGCTCATTACCAAGAATTAGCCTTGGATCCTATCAAAGAGGTGAAAATCTGAGCGTGTGGAAGCATTGTTTGAAAAAAAAGAAAAATTGTTCCCATGGACATAAATAAAGGTAAGTGGAGTCAACCATCATGATCAAAGATGATGACAAATAGAAGTTTGTGATATTTGACCACATTTATGAATGATAAATGTGCCACTTATTTGGCCCCTTCGCCTTCAAAGGACACTTTCAATAGCTTGGCATGGAGCCCCAAACCCATTCACAATCCTGGGTGGGACGAACAAATGATTCAATTGCCTTTGTGAGGATGCATGTGGATGTTGTGGCATGAAATGATGAAGCCCAAGAATTCTATCTTTGTCATGGAACTCCTGAGCCTCCTTCACAATTGTGGGTGGGACCAAAAGATGACTAAATTGACTTTGGAAGATCCATGTAAATGGCATGGCATGCAATGATGAAGTCAAAAAATTCTATCTTTGTCATAATGACTTGACACTTGTTGGGTTCAGCATAGATTGATCACTCACTTAGGGATTGAAGCACTCACCAAACATGTTGTTCATGCTCTTCTAGTCTAGATGAAAAATTCATCGAATGTATATGATAAGGAAGTCATTATGCATGTCTTGAAAGTCATGATTCAATTTTCTATGAGTGTCAAGTGCCAAATCCCATGACCAACCATGCACGATTGTTGTAATGCATGTAAGACTCCATCTTTCTAATGTCCTCTCACACTGTGTAGCTAACAACAAACTCGACTCATATCAATGGAGGTGAAGTACTTGGCTTTGCCAAGGCTAGCAAGCAGTCTCTCCATAATAAGGACTTAATATTTGGTTTTCATTGCACTGCAGTTAATGCATAGACATAAGGATTCATTCTTCTTGAAAAATAAGATGAGGGCTCCATCTATAAGTCAGTCAATCAATCAGTCAGTCAGTCAGATAGATAGATAGATAGATAGATAGATAGATAGATAGATAGATAGATAGATAGATAGATAGATAGATAGATAGATAGATAGATAGATAGATAGGATAGATAGATAGATAGATAGGATAGATAGATAGATAGGATAGATAGATAGATAGATAGATAGATACGTAGGTAGATAGATAGATGTAGCTTTGAGCCTCTAGGTCCTTGAGTTGATGCTCAAGTTCTTGAAATTAAAACCCGGTCATACCATACCGGGCACAACTTGGGGGCACATGGCCAAAATATGATATTGCACATTTTGCTCACTGGGAGAAGCCGCAAGAATGTTTTGGCAGTAGGACATGAGCATTCTTGGACTATAGGATAAAAGCTTAAGTGCTCGTCTTTGACTTTGCATGATGCCTTCAAGTTGGTGGTGGCAAAGCATGCCTTCATGATATAAATGTGGATGAAGGACCCTAATGGATGACTTTCTCAAATTGTTTGGTCAATACAAGTTTAGTTGATTATTGCAATAACACCATGACCTATGGTGGTGGCAAGGGGTAGGTGGTCTCTAGGGATTCCTCTAGGGGGTGATGTTCTCAAGAGAAGCGAAGTCTTTGGTAATCAACCAGAAGAGCTTGCTCATTCAAGTCAAGTCATCGTTTGCCCACCTGTTTGCCAAAAACGTGACGGTCCAAAAAAGTAAGTCTAATAATCATTTTAAAGTTGACCATGGGAAAGACCAAGAAGTTCAAGTAATTGAACCCAAGGGCCATGGTGACCAGCACATCTTTTGCATTGCAAACATCGTTATCTTTTCCATTAATAAAGGTGATAGACATTTTCAAAGGTTTGCTCAAGGTGGTGATACACACATCTTTTGCATTTCAAACATCATTATTCTTTCCATTGGTAAAGGTGATAGACATTTTCAATGGTTTGCTCAAGGAGATGTCCAAGTATGAAGCCAAGCTATTGTCACAAAATCGTGTGGAGTCCTCATATCAATCACGAAGAACTTTTCATGTCCATAGGCCCTAACCAAGGGAAACACCTCGCATCCCATCAGGACTAAAAGATTGCATTGCATCCTTGGACAAAGGGATCCCAACTATAGGCATGTTGAGCCATCAAAGTCATCATTATAGATTTCTATGATTTTCACACAATAACCATTTATATATTTTTGTTTTGTTTCCCCTAAGTGGGTAATCTTGTAATCATAAATATATTCCAATAATCTTGCTTGATCAAGTCACAAGGCACAATCTAGTGGTCCCCTCACATTATGGGAAGACTAGCTTCTATCCAAGTCCAAGCACCATGGAGAACACCATTGAACAAATTGTGGTATCACTTCAAAATCTCCAACAAGGAGTTGACCTAACACAAGTCGAGATGGAACACCTCTACGTATAGGAAGAGCAATCCAAAAGCTTCATGAACAAATTGGGAATCCTCAAGTAAATCAAGGAAGCAATCAAGTGTATCAAAGACATATTCCATCTTTTATGAAACAAAGAAAGAGAGAGAGCAAGTTATGCCTCTATTGTGGAAACTTGGCCATATTAGAGCAAATTGCCAAACAAGAGAACATAGTGGAAAGGACTGTTTTAGTAACGTCAATAGGTTGGCAACGGATTAGCAATGGGTTAGCAACGAGGGAAATGTTTGAAGCTAGGCATTGCAAGGTGTTCTTTATTTTTCAAAATTTACACACACACATATATATATATATATATATATATATATATATATATATATATATATATATATATATATATATATATATATATATATACTTTCTGATATTTTGGATATTTTGACATATATAAGGTGGGATATGACTACATATACCATAAATTGTAGTATAAGATATACATAGCATAGATTATTGATTTTAGACTAGTCACTATATGATTCACCATTCACAACTATGTCAATAGTAAGATCAATCGTCATAGAAGAGTACCTTCTTTCTTCGATTATTTACTTTCTCTCTTGCTAGAGATCGAAGAACCAAGAGATTGTCAAATTGGAAAGAATTTGAAGAAACTTTCTATGGATGAGAGACCCTAACAGAAGGGGTGTCCCCAAAATTAAATGGGCTATGTGCATAAACCAAAAAGATCAAGGTAGTTTGGGCATTCTAGACATGGAAGGAATGGCCAATAAGCTAGTGGCCAAATGGTTAATTAAAGCGTGGAGCCAATAGCGATGCCTCCTGGAACAAACTGATTTTTAGAAACAAGGGCGCTCTTAGCATAGTGTGATCGAGAGATTTAAATCGTAAGATTTAAATCGAGGTTTAATCGTTTAAATCGTTTAAACCGTTGAGACCCAAAATAAAAATCGAGGTTTTTATCCACTAAGAGAGATTTTTATTTTTTTTCCATAAAAACTATAGATATATATATATATATATATATATATATATATATATATATATATATATATATATATATATATATATATATATATATATATATATATATATATATATATATAGATATTTGCATGAATAAGGGCATTATATGATATATCTCAACTTTCAAAATTCAAAGAGTCAAGAAAGATGCATACACTGTATGTGTATTATGGATAATGGAATCGTCAAATCCATAGGAATCGTCAAAATGAAGGGTCAAAGTTTAATGCTCAAGTGACAATGGAATGGACAATTTTCAGTTGTAGAAGCTCAAGGTATGTGAAAACAAGAAAATCAGAAGATTGGAACCCCAAAGAAACCATTCGCAAACCTTATGAGTTAGGTATATGAACTCCAAAAAACGATTTTTTTTTTATGAACTCCCAAAAAAAAAAAAACGTTCTTTATAATATAAAAATCGTTTAAAACGATTTAAATCGTTTTATAATTTAAACGATTTTTATTTTTGGGAAAAAATCGCGGTCCAGTCCTACTATGGCTCTTAGGCTTGTGGGCCTACCAAGGTGGAAGGGACTTGATCTTCTCACTCTTTTGTTCTCCCCCTATCAAGTGACTCCCACAGGTTCGAGCTTAGTGCGCTCCCTATGGAAGAGTTGGAACAAGGTGAAGCAATTTGTCAAGATCAATGAAGACTAGAAATGAGGAGTCGGTATTAGACAAAATGATTCGATATGGTTCCCTATCAAGGGCATCAGAGGTGTTGAGACTTGGAACCTCCAAAAAGCTAGGAAGCTTTGGAAAAAAGGTTTCCATTTGTGGAAACACCTCTAGAATCAAGAAACTTGCCAATGGATTAGATTTGAGGACATTGACTGAGTTAGGAGAGTGGAACATGAAGAATAGTGCAAGTTGCGGAGTAGATTCAATGCTTGGGAGTGCTCGAGGACTCGCCTCCTTATTGGGCATGACTCTCCTCACCTTGAGGATATTAGATGGCACAATGGCATCAATCTTGATAAAATTTCGAGATTCAAGAAGATTGTGGACTTTCATGTCACGCTTAATGGGAGATGGTGTCTGGATTGGTCAAGTTTTAGTGACCTGTTTCTGGAGATCTTTTAAGGCCTCTGAGTCTGTGAGAAGTGAAGCCGCGGAGGAGGTACCCCATTTTCTCGAGTTCTTTTTCTAATTTTTCAAAGAGATTGTGAATCCATTTGGTTATTATAATTATCAATGAGATTGATGGATGCTTTTGAGGTCTTGCCATGACATGCATGTGCCCGATCAATTTTTAAAAAGGTTGAGCACGTAAGTAACTTTGGCCTCCTTTAGAACTTTTCCTAAAGGATTCAAGCATGTTCTGAAAGCTAAAAGAAAAAAATGAAGAACACAAAAGCCTGGGATCGACGGAATGTCAAAAGTACATTAGCTCTAGAGTAAATTTGTCATGGCCCATGCAACCATGGAAACCTTAAGTCCATTTTCTAAGCTTGGTTTGACATTAGGTCCTAGGATTTTGCGTGCTAGTGAACTTGTGTGAAGAAAAATGCATGTTGACATTTAGCCACTAGATTACGTGCATAATCAATAAATAACTAAAGCAATCTATTCTCGACATGCATAGAATCTAAGACTCCAAGTTTCCCAATACAAAACAAGTTTAAGCCTTAAAAGCATAGCATTAAAATATGCATTCCTGAATCAAATAAGGATGGTTCTTTCTTCCATAATTCCCTAAGGTTTAAGGTGAATAATGGAAAGGAAAAAAAACAATATAGTTGTAATAAATATCAATAAAAGATTTGGATTGCTCCTCCTTCCACAATCTCATTGTGTCTTATGTGAGTAGGAAGATGAAGAAAAGTGTTCTAGATGATTATGACGCCCTTTTGTGTGAACACATGGGGAGAGAATATGGCTTTTCAACTTTAACAGCATTTTCCAATGTGAGACATTACTTTCCTAAAAATTCAATACCATATTGGGATAGAAAAATGATAATGTTCATGAAGTTTGGAAGTCAGATCAGCCAACGTTAATGGAACTGGATATGATTATATGGCCACGAACTCCATGAGATATTACTTTCTGTACACCAGATAAACATAGAAAAATCTTGTTTCACACCTAAAAAATAGGGGAAAATCAAAGTCACCAACAAAACCTTCACAGAAGAAATCATTAGCTCTGATGCTTACAATGTTAACTACAGTCTCTGGAATAACCAAAAAAAAGCACCTATATAATGTGACAAAGCTCAGTCTACGTTTTGCTACGTGCTCACATAAGTATATACCACTTGGATACATTAGAGAGCAGTGCTTGAGTAAAAGGGCCAAAAATCCTTTTGATGTAAGTTCATGCAATGGTTTCCACACCAAGTTTGACTCATCGAATTCAGTTTGCCTTTACCACATCTGAGTCGGAAGAGTGTGACTTCTTTTTGCTCTCAGAACAGACAAGAAGGGTTCTGAAAAGAAACTTGAATGCATGCGCTCCCTTTGTATAGATCAGTAAGAATAAAGAACGGCACATGTCTTAATTTGGTTCTTCATGCGAATGAAAGCTGATAAGAAATTCCTATTGTAAATAAGAATCATCCCATTAATACAGACCCAACATTTATGTGCTGGTTCGAGCGACATATACACACACTCACTCACATGGAAACGTTTGTTGGAACGATTTCGACGCTGAGGCACCGATTGGGCCTCTTTATTTCTTGCAAGAATATCATGGCTTATGTATCGGGCAGAACTCTCTCTCTCTCTCTCTCTCTCTCTCTCTCTCTCTCTCTCTCTCTCTCTCTCTCTCTCTCTCTCTCTCTCTCTCTCTCTCTCTCTCTCTCTCTCTCTCTCTCTCTCTCTCTCTCTCTCTCTCTCTCTCTCTCACACACACACACACAAACACACACATTGTATAGGAGTCGAACATCTAAATCTCTCATTGTATAGGAGTCAAAACATCAAAATCGGAAGACAGGACCGATCAAAAATAACGAGGCCAAAATGATAAATCTCACGTCATTGAAATCGCGAGGGGCGACGCCTGGGAGGTAGAAACCATATGCAGACGTCAGGAAGAGCAAGAACGAGTTGACAGCGATGACGACGAGAGTGCCGAAGCTAGCCATCGCCAAGGCAAGCGTGGTGGGAGAGAACGAGTCTTCAAGCCGAAGACTTTACAGGTTCCGGAAGATCTCTAATTATGCTCGCGTAATGTAAATGTGAAAATGGTGAATCCAGCGTGAAATCAGATCATCTCTTCACTCCATTTTTGCTGAGCATGGATCCACAACTGAAGCTCCCCTCTATGGCGTTCTCCAGTTTAAATCCTTTATAAAGGAGTCAACGAATGGCGGGTTCTTAATAGTTCTAGGCATCGGGAAATCCAAAGTGCTGAGGGGATTCCAGTCATCGAAGTTTGCCTTTTTTTAATGTAAGAAAAAAAAATCCCCATGGAACGGAGGAGCTTATAAAGATTAATTTTTTAGCTCATCGTTTTTTTTTTTTAATGGAAGTTCAGCGGAAGCCTACTCCCCCGAGCTTTAACTTTGAAATTGCAACTATACAAGTGAAAGGGCATAGTATCCATGGGACCCCTCATATCCCACAAAGCAAGAGTTATACTACCTGATAACCACTCAAGAGAGTACTGATTTTAACTCGAAATATTATAGTTATACTAGCGTTAAGCCCACAAGGTGTCCTTCTATAGATAGGGATCAAACCTTCGCCCCTGCCTCAAGAGGCAGAAGGCCCATTCAGCCAAGCTAACGTGCATGAACCCATGGCATATTTCCTTTGAGTGTTTTTATATTCATTATGTCGTTCTTTCATTCTTCATTACTCGATTCATAGGTGTCACACATGAGAGAATTTCAATGTACTTCGGGTAAAAAATCCTTTTTTTGAGTGATCCAAAAGTGGTGAGGCTAACATATTGGTGTCTTTTAACATCAATCCTTTCAGTGACCTAAACTCTAGCCATATATTATTGTATTACTTTTTTAGAATGACCTTGACTTTTTAAGGTTATATAGAAAGGAATACTTGAATTATCTAGACAAAATAGTGAAGCGACAAGGTTAGAGAAGGAATTGAAGACACAACAAGATGAGACAATGCTTGTTGAAGCTAGAAGGAGATAACAAATGTACAGGTAAGCAGATGTCAAGAGTTGGAGAATCAAAGATGTGAGAGTAAATTATTGATGTCATTCTTTGTAAATCCTCTTTTTGAAGAACTCATGGCGACCATGGAATTTCATTACTATCCATAGTACATCATAAGTATGGCCATTTACCAGTTGTTTTTAAATACCTGTTTGACCATGGGTATCTCTTTGGCTTGTGATCATTATGTAAAGCATATTGCCTATATTTTTGAAAACATGCATGGGATCTATCAAGTGATTGATCAATAGTTGATCCCAATATGGAAGTGAATGCAAAATAGACAGTTTTTTCATTCCACAAACAAGTGAATCTTCACTTGTCTCCTACATACTATGCCAATCGCATACATGTAGATAAACATTTCCCATCTGACCCAACTATCCATCATGTAAATGATGTCCATTTGGCATAACAAGTACCACCTTGATATATCACATTATTCAAAGATGTAGACCATCGAGCATCTAAAGAACTACCACACATTCAACATGCATTTTATCCAAAAAATTGTAATCCTAAACATTCACCATATCCACACCAATCATGCATGGCCCACATCAAAAAACCTTGTCTTTTTATATCTCTTTAAGCAATCACTTGTGATGCATCTACTACATCACTTCCTTTCCATAATTTTTGAATCTAAGTAAACATCCATATTCTTCACTTCATATTTCCTAAGTCCAATCAACGACAATATCAAATGTCCTCTTTTGATTGACAGCCATGGTGAAATGTTGTAATTCACTAAGCACACATGCCATGCGCTCCATGAAAGACTTTTTAATCCATAAGGATTCACTCCATCCATAGCTAAGCACAATTGTAAATTTTGAGGCTCAATTTTAAATTGAGACCATTATTTCTCAATAGGTTTCCATGCTTGGGAGTCTGCACGGATCGGACATATACCATTTCTAGATCTGTTTGATGCATGCCATTGCATCAAATCTCCTACAGAGTAACATCAAAACATGTTCTTTATTCTAGGCACTATAGGAAAATGACATAGCACTTTTATCACACAAATTATCCAGTTGAATCTTGTTTGTATTGTTTTTCTCCATATTTGAGACATTCTTCATTATCATCAAAAATTATCCTCCATACAAAATACAATCATTTGAACATGCATGGATTCTTTTGTAGTCCATACCTAGTGATGAGAGTAACTTTTTTGCATCCGCTCTAGATGGTGGCATTGCATTTCCTATTCGTAATAGTTTTGCTCTTAATAATCTAAAAAAGAAGTAACACTTGCATCAAGCCACCCATACACTGCCTACAAATTCGTAAATGAAAGACATGTTTGAAGAACAAAGATACATGCATCTTTATATAATGGATGATGAGCCAATTCTTGTAACACATCTTCTAATGTTTGAGTACCAATAGTATGTTCATGGTGATCATGTCCATAAATATGTTCATCTACATTAGTACTATCATCAATAAATGCATCAATTATGTCTTCAATTAATACCTACATAACATATATACACAAACACACATATACATATAATATATACATACATGTAGATACACATGCATACAAAAATATAGATATTTTAGGTCTAAATCTTTAAGATTAGGGTTTTAGGGTTTTAACACCTACACAACATATATACACACATACACATACACATATAATACATATATACATGTAGATACACATGCATACAAAAATATACATATTGTAGGTCTAGATCTTTAAGATTAGGGTTTTAGGGTTTAGGCATACATATAACTCAATTATATTTATATTAAGAAAAAATATAGAGAAAAATAAGAAAAAAAATCTGAATATATAAATAGATAAATATATAAAATATGATTAGGGTTTTAGGATTAGGGGTTTAGATTTTTATAGGTGTTTAAGTATTTAGGTTTTAGTATTTCAGATTTAAGCCTAAGTCTTTTTTATTAGGGTTTTAGGGTTTTAAAACCTACATAACATATATACACAAACACACATATACATATAATACATACATACATGTAGATACACATGCATACAGAAATATAGATATTTTAGGTCTAAATCTTTAAGATTAGGGTTTTAGGGTTTTAACACCTACATAACATATATACACACATACACATACACATAATATATATATATATATACATGTAAAAATACACATGCATACAAAAATATACATATTTTAAGTCTAGATTTTTAAGATTAAGGTTTTAATTAAATATATATAATTAAATATGTATAACTAAATATATATAATTAAATATATATAATGAAATATATAAAAATAGGATTACGTAAGGAAAAAATCTGAATATATAAATAAATATATATATAAAATAAGATAATTATATACATGAATAAATATAAAAAGAACTAGTGTTTTAAATAATTTAATTAAATATATATAATTAAATATATAAAATTAAATATATAAAAATAGGATTAAGTAAGGGAAAAATCTGAATATATAAATAATTAAATATATATAATAGGATAATTATATAGATAAATAAATATAAAAAGAACTAGTGTTTTTAAATAATTTAATTAAATATATATAATTAAATATTTATAATTAAATATATAAAAATAGGATTAAGTAAGGAAAAAAACTGAATATATAAATAAATATATATATAATAAGATAATTATATACATAAATAAATATAAAAATAAGTAGTGTTTTAAATAATTTAATTAAGTATATATAATAAAATATATAAAAATAGGATTAATTTAGAAAAAAATCTGAATATAAAATATATATATATATATATAAAGTAGGATAATTATATAGATAATAAAATATGATAAGAACTAGTGTTTTAAATAAATAAATGAAATATATTTGATTAAATATATAAAAATAGATTTAATTTTAATCATTTTAAATAGAGTGAATATATATACACATACACATACACACATACTTATACACCTATCTATATTCACATATATATACATATACACATATATATGTACACATGCATACATATATATACATGTTTTAGGTCTAGGTCATTTTGATTAGGGTTTTAGGGTTTTAACACCTACATAACATATATACACACATACACATACACATATAATACATATATACATGTATATACACATGTGTATAGAAATATACATAATTTAGGTCTAGATCTTTAAAATTAGGGTTTTAGAGTTTAGGCATACATATAACTCAATTAAGAGGAAAAAAATCTGAATATATAGATAAAATAGGATGGTTATATAGATTAGGGTTTTTCATGAACTCCCACAAGTATTCTCACTATTCAACTTCATTTACTGGTTCATGTGGTAGATGAAGTTGCAATAGCAGGAACTGTCCATAATCGATGGATGTTCTTCTTAGAGCGCTTTTATGAAGACATTAAAAGGGTTTATTCGACAAAGAGCACGTCCAGAGGGTGGCATGGCAGAGGGATGGCTTGTACAAGAATCTCTTGTATTCATAACTGAGTTTCTACGTATGTCGGATCCTGAAATGCCTCGCTTATGGAGCGATGATGAAGATGTTCGTCTCGTAGGCAATGAACCACAAGGTAAAGGATTGCAAAGAAAAATGGATGCAGCTTTCAGAGAGAAGGCAATGAAGTTTTGCATAATTAACTATGAGCCTATGCAGAAGTGGTTAGAAAGGTATGAGCTTGCCAAGGAAACTAACGCAAAGGAAAGAGCTCAGTTTCGAAGAAATCGTTCCACTCGATTTTTGTCTATTCCAGAAAGTCTTCGACCTCTTCCACCTTTTCCAACGAGCAGATGGCTAGATACAGCGGTTTCACAAGCAAAGGCAGCGGGTGAAGATATCTCTGAAGAAGAAGAAGAACTCGTAAAAGGATGTGATTGGGAGTATATTAAATACGGTGCACTATGGTCTCATGGATGACACTTTCGAATCGCATGAATCGATCAAAATAGGTCTACTTTTGATAGTGGAGTGATGGTGAACTTTTTGCAAAAAAGTAGAGCGAGTGCAAGAGTAGATAATGCTCTAGAAGGTGAGCTAGATTATTGTGGTGTGGTTCAAGACATCTTGAAACTATCTTTCAGAAAGTTTGATTACTTTGTTTTTGATGTGAAATGGTTTAAAGTAGTCACCTCTGGAAGAAATGCAACAGTGAGACAGGATAAAAGCGGTTTGCTTCAAGTCGACTCCACAAGATTATGGATAGATGAAAGGGATACATTTGTACTTCCCGAACACTGTGAGCAAGTTGTTTTTATACCAGATTCAAAAGAACTAGAGTGGCTATTTGTTTTACAATTCACTCCACGTAGTAGACAAATTTTTGAGAACATAGATGTAGAAGAAAGTCCATCTCTAGTGGACTCAGAGATTCATTCGATAGTCGAGGAGGAAGAGATCATTGTTCAAGAAGAAGAGGTCATTGTTCGAGAAGAGTAATGACCTCCTTCTCTCTCTCACTCTCTCTCTCTCTCTCGTCTTGAGAGAAGAAGCAAGGCACATGCAAGGGTGGAAGGGTGGGAACGAAGGTTGAAAAATAGATGGAAAAGGGTGAGAGGGTGGGAAAATGGGATACCCAAAATGCTCTATGAGCATAAACTTGATGGCTAAAGTAGCCTCTATATGAGAAGGAAGCACGACCACCAAACAACTACCACCACCAAATGAACCACAAATACTACCACCTAACGCTCTGATACCATGTAGAGAGTACATGCATGGAAGCAAAATGAAAAGAAGAGTATACTCACAAAATGAAAGAGTGTGAGACTCAAACGTGAGTAGACGATGAAATAGGAAAACTCTCATGGATTAGAGTGAGTTTGCAAAGAGCATGGAGTAGGCTCCTCAAACTTCTAACCAAGTACAAAGTGGGGGAGAGGCCCTCCTTATATAGAGTTGGAGGGGGCTCTCCAAAGTACATCATATGTGGGATAGTTACCATTGAGGGAGAATGAATACAATGGTACAAGCAAATGACAAGGTACCCAAATACAATGAGATACAATATAAAAAGGAAATGAAATGGAAATGGAGTGTCTCCTAGATAGAAATGGAGATGCACTCTCATATTCTCAACAATCCTCACATAAGATTAATTTTTTATTGATTCGAGTAGTACAAATTGTTTCTTTTTGCAGAAGTTGGTAGAGGCTTTATGATTGCATATTGAGATGCAGACCAAAAGGCCTGTATAGATGGCTAATGGTAGGATACACTATACTCGAGACTGTTTTGAGAATCTCTATTTTATGTTAGGTGAACATAAGTTTTTGGGTACCTTCCATGTAATTGAAATGAGAGAATATGGTGTAATCATTGGCATGGACTGGTTAATTCATAATAGTGCCATGATTGATAGTGAAAGTGGGGTCGAGGGGGAGGCACATCTTCTTGTAAGAGAGTGTAATTCAACTTTTTCTCCTATTTTTGCTATAAAGTTGATTCGCGGTATTCAACAAGGTTGTGATATATATTTGGTTTACGTGAGTGACCTTCATGAAAAGAAGAAAGAAGAAGAAGAAATCCTTGAATATATCAAAAAACTTTTAGATGAGTATGCATATGTATTTTGTGATGATCTAGCAGGCATGCCCCCTCCAAGAAAAATTGACCATGCTATAGAGCTCTATCCAGGAAGTGAACCTTATTCTAGAGCACCTTATAGGTTCAACATTGATGGATTGAAAGACTTGAAGCTCCAACTAGATAATCTATTGAAGAAGGGGTTGATAAATCCTAGTGTTTCACCTTGGGAAGCACCTATTCTATTTTAGAAAAAGAAAGATGGCTCATACAAAATTTGTAATGACTATAGGGGATTGAGTAAGAAAATCATTCAGAACAAGTATCCACCTCCACACATAGATGAATTGCAGAGTCAATTAAGTAGTGTGATAATTGTCACTAAAATTGACTTAAGATTTGGATATCATAAAATTAGAGTAAATTCGTACCCAAAACCACTTTTAGAACATGATATGGTCATTATGAATCCACAATTTTGCCTTTTGGATTGACAAATGATTTTGTCACATTTATGTGTTTGATGAATAATGTGTTTCGTGATTATCTTGATGAGTTTATTTTAGTCTTTCTTGATGATATTTTCATGTATTCTAAGGATGATGATGAACATGCATTGCATCTCAGGAAGACTTTATAAAAACTTAGAGAGCGTAAATTATATGGTAAGATGAGTATTTTTTCTTCTACAAGGAGGGAAGTGAATTATTTGGGGAGAGTTGTTTGTAAGGAAGGGATTCATATATATCTTGAGAAATTCAAAACCATAGTTGACTGGCGTACACCCAAATGTGTGAGAGATGTGAGAAGCTTCCTTGGTTTGGCAAAATATGAGAGGGCTCATAGTAGAATATTTTCAAGAATTGCAAATCTTCTTACAAAATTGACAAGGAAAAAGAGAGACTTCACATGGAATGTTAAGTGTGAAAATGCATTTGAAGAATAAAAATAGGAAATTATTAAAAATTATGTGTTAAAAGTACATGAATTAGGGAAGCCATTTATTGTCGCATGTGATGCTAATGGTAGTCAAATTGGATGTATAATTTCACAAGAAGGAAGGGTAGTGTTTATGAGTTAAGGAAACCAAGGAAACATGAATTAAATTATACAACACATGACTTGGAAATGCTTCGAGCTATTCATGCACTTAAACATCAGAGACACTTATTTCTTAGAGTAAAGTTTGAATTATTAATCGATCATCAAAGCCTTCAATGTATGTTTACTCAACCTTTACTTAACATTTGATAAAAAACATGGATCAAATTGCTAAGTGAATATGATTTTGATATTAAATGACTAGCAAGAAAATAAAAGAAAGTGGTTGATGCTTTGAGTCACAAATTTTATGCAATTCAATTTCTATTGTATCTTCTGATTTTGATATTCAAAATGAATTAGAAGAAGACTTGTATTATGCAACAATCTTGAAATTTTGCAAATACAAGTTACATGTTTCAAGGAAAATTTCATTTGAGAAATAATGATTCGTATTGTAATTCTCATTTCTGCATTTCTTCAAAATCTATTTTGAAAGAAAAGATTCTTCATGACTATCATGATGCACCTTTCTCTGACCCTGGTTTTTCTAGGACTTATGCTAAAGTGAAAGCTTGATATTATTGACTGCGTATGAAACATGACATTAAGGGGTATGTGAAAGAATTTCTAAAATTTCAACATGTTAAGGTTGAATTTAAAAGGAGTTCTCATATGTTACAACCATTGGATGTGCTTGATAAAAAATGGGAATCCATCTCTATGGATTTCATAAAAAAGTTTCCCGTGACCAGAAATTATCTTCCCATGGGAAAAACTGATAGAGCTATGCATGTTGCTAAAATTTTCATAGAAGAAATTTTGAAATTACATGGTATACCTAAAAGTATTATTTATGATAGAGATGCAAGGTTTACATCTAATTTTTGGAAAACAACATTTTAACCCATAGGAACATAATTACATATGACTACATACTCAAACTGGTGGTGAGACTGAGAAGGTTAATTGGGTGCTTGAGGATATAGTACGCATGTATATAAATGATAAACAAAATAAGTGGACTGAGTGTTTGCCTTTGGTTGAGTATGCATATAATAATACATGGGATTTGTCTTTTGAAACAATGTATGGCTATAATAGTTTGGTACCACATTCACTTTTTAATTTACGAAATTGGGTTGAGCTATCTATATAGATGCTTGAAAACATGGATTTGGAGCTCAAAAAAGTTAAATAAAAGAATTAAAGATGCACATGAATTTCTTGTGTTTTATGTCTCATTTGATTGTGTAAAGGTAGGTTAATGAAGAGATTTTGCATGATTTTTCATCTCTCTTTAGAATTTTTTATTTTCTAGGGTCAATATCTCCAAAACAGAAGTTTTTTTTGAGAGATAAAGCACCTCCTACATGATCGTGCAACTTGAAAAGACGAATGTTTATGTGTCTTAAAAGCTTAAGCTAATTCCTCACTGTTTTTGGGTTATAGGGCTTGGAAAAGTGTCATTTTTTGGTACTTAAAAAAAAGAAGCCATGATTCATCTTATTCATGATCATGGGTTTAGAAAATGCATATTGGTATGTGGGTTATTTGGTGTCACCGGTCTGGGAGTCATACATGAGACATGCAAAAAAAAGATGTTATCTTGGAGCATGCAAATTCCATGAGCGCATGTCTAGAAAAGCATGATTGGCCATGCAGTTCCAAAGGGGAGTTCTAGAGATGAAGATTGAGATCTAGGGATATGATTTATGGTTGTGCATTGATCACAATTGTTTTCTTTCCGTGAATGAGATTGGGAATGTTATTGAGATTGAGATGAAGTCGGGGGTGTTCACATGGATGAGGCTTGTCACTGAAATTGCTTGATCAAAAGGATTTGTAATGCAGATCAGAAGGTTTTGTAAAATCGAGACCATATAATAAAACTCTCTCTCTCTCTCTCTTTTTATTTTTGCACATACTCTGTTATACTCTGTTTTACTCTCTTATATCTTGTTGTGTCAAATTTTGTTATTCTATGTGGATGATGATTGAAGATTAAGAGACATGTTACAAATGGTATTAGAGCATAGTTGGATTCCGAGACAAGATACAAGATTTGAAAAAGAAGATCAAAGAGCAAGAGGAGCTTATCCATAGAATGAATGCGGAATTACATAAAGAATGATCCAACAAAAAAACAAGGCACTGCAAATTTCTTCATGGACCTCAATGATCAAGGTGGTAATTTGAGGCACATCAAATCCATGTAGAGCTAGACGACAATCTGAACCCGAAGATGATGATGATGTTGGTGAGTATATGCGTAAGCAAGTGTTTAGAAGAGCAAAATTAAAGGAGCTTGATGGTGAGAAGAAAATTGGAGAGGATCGTGAAGCATGGATCAAGGAGGTCAAGGATTTCTTTGATCTACAAGTTTTTAATGAGGAATCAAAAGTGAAGGTGGAAATTTTGTGTCTATAGGAGTCGCCAAACTATGGTGGAAATCATACATGTAGACAAGAGCACATGAAGGGCTGATTCTGTGGAGAGATTTTTGAGAGCAAGCAGAGAAGCATTATTGTTATCCACATTATTTGATGGAAAAGAAAATTGAATTCTACTCCTTCAAGCAACAAGAGGATGACAAACATAACTTGTATGTGGAAGATTATGTTTACATAAGTATGCACTAGAAGTTTTTGGAGATCCCTTAAAATAGAAAATTTATTGAGCATTTGCAGGAAGAGCTTCGCTACCAAATGAAGGGGTTTGGATGTGGAGACTTTCTTGATGCATTGCAAAGGCATTAAGAAAAAAGCATCCAAATCAAGGTTTATCTCAATAGGAAATCGACCCCCGAGATCTATTTCAACAAATCAAAATGCTTAGAGAGATTGACTAATTCTAGTAATAGTCAAGGAGGAAAAACTAAGCCAAAGTAGATTGATACACCTAAGAAGCAAGAACCTATGCATTGGCAATGTGATTGTGATTTCTTGGAGCGAGCAAAAACATTGGAACTTTGCTTTTGATGTGGAGAACAAGGACATCACACCTTTGAATGTCCAAACAAAGCCATCAACTATTCTCTATAGGCCAAGATAGCTAATCTACAAGAGGAAAACACAACGATTGAGGAAGAATATGATCAAGCTAAGTGTTCTAACACTAGTCTCCCATGTATGACAACTTCATCTTATTCAAGGGCATCAGTGATTAGGAATACGGAGACATATCCTCACATGATATTAGTTTCTTAATTGATTGGTGTAGTAAAAATTGTTTCCTTTTGCATAAGTTGGTAGAGGATTTAGGATCGTATAATGAGATGTTGACCAAAAGATCTTTATAGATTGCTAATGATAGAATTCACTATACTCGAGGTTGTATTGAGAATCTTGATATTATGTTAGGTGAACATAAACTTTTGGGTGCCTTCCATGTTATTGAAATGAAAGAATGTGGTATAATCATTGACATGGACTTGTTTATTCATAAGAGTGTCATGATCGATTGTAAAGTGGGATCTTTACTTTGAAAATAGAGGGAGAGGCACATCATTTTGTAGGAGAGTGTAATTCAGGTTTTTCTCCTATTTCTACTATGAAGTTGATTAGGGGTATTCGGTAGGCTTGTGAGACATATTTGGTTTACGTGAATGACCATGAGAAGAAGAAAGAAGAAGAATTCCCTGAATATGTCAGAAAACTTTTAGATGAGTATGCAGATGTACTTCATGATGTTCTACTGGGCATGCCCCCTCTTAGAAAAATTGACCATGCTATAGACCTCTATCCAAGAGTGAACCTTATTCTAGAGCACCTTATAGGTTTGATATTCATGAATTGAAGGAGCTTAAGCTCCAACTAGATGATGTATTGAAGAAGGGATTGATAAGACTGAGTGCTTCACCTTGGGGTGCATTTGTTTTATTTCAGAAAAAGAAAGATGGCTCATACAAACTTTATACTCACTATAGGGGATTGAACAAGGAAACTGTTAAGAACAAGTATCCACTTCCACATATACATGAATTGCTGATTCAATTAAGTGGTGCGACAATATTTACCAAAATTCACTTAAGATCTGGATATCATCAAATTAGAGTAAAGTTTGAGGACATACCCAAAGTGCTTTTAGAACATGATATGGTCCTAATGAGTTCACAATTTCTCTGTTTGGATTGACAAATGCTCCTGCCACATTTATATGTTTGATGAATAAAGTGTTTCATGAATATCTCAATGAGTTTATTTTAGTCTTTCTTGATGATATTTTTGTGTATTCTAAGGATGATGATGAACATGCAATTCATCTTAGGAAGACTTTACATAAACTTAGAGAGCATAAACTATATGGTAAGATGATTAGATGTTTTTTTCAAGGGGATAAGTGACTTATTTGGGGAGAGTTGTTTCTAAGGAAGGGATTCACATAGATACTGATAAAGTAAAATATATAGTTGACTGGCCTACACCCAAATGTGTGAGAAATGTGAGAAACTTCCTTGTTTTGGCACAATTTGAGAGGGCACACTTTTCAAGAATTGAAAATCCTCTTATAGAATTGACAAGGAAAAATAGAGACTTCACATGGAATGATAAGTGTGAAATGCATTTGAAGAATTAAAACAAAAAAATCATTGAAAATTGTGTGATAAAAATACCTGAGTTAGGGAATCCATTTATTGTTGCATGTGATGCTAATTGAAGTCAAATTGGATGTGTAATTTCAAAAGAAGGAAGGGTAGTGGATTATGAGTCAAGGAAACTAAAGAAACATGAATTAAATTATACAACACATGATGTGGAAATGCTTGTAGTTGTTCGTGCACTTAAACACTGGAGACACTTATTGCTTGGAGTAAAGTTTGAATTAAGAACAAATAATCAAAGCCTTAAATATATCTTTTCTCAACCTTTACTTAACAATAGAAAAAAATGATGGATTGAATTGACAAGCGAATATGATTTTGATATTAGATACTTAGCGGAGAAAAAATAAAGTTGTTGATGTTTTGATTCTATTGTATCTTCTTATTTTGATATTCCAAATGAATTAAAAGAAGATTTTGTATTATGCATCAACCTTGAAATTTTTGTATGTAGATTCAAGTTCTGTGTTTTAGGGAAAATTTCATTTGCACATCACACATACATGCCTACATGCACATAGATATACATGCATACACAATTATAAACACACTTGAATATATCACACAAATGCACATGCATACATACACGTGTGCATGCTAACATATGCATACATATATCACACACGTGCACACGCATATATACACATGAAACACACATATGTGCATACTAACATATATATACATATAATGCACATGAATGCACACATATACACACACATATGCATACATACATGAGAGAAATTTTGTCCTAAAAAATAAAGCTATATATAAAATTTTAGGCATATCCCCGAGCTTCATGTTCTAACTTAAAAGAACATGTTTTCATCTCCATGGTGGGATTCACCTATATTCTAGTTGAATAAAGGAGAACCTATTGTTTGATACCCATTCAAATGATTCAAGTTAATGATCGATAACTGGAGTAGGATCTACTATCTAATCTGCTCATGTGTTTTCATTATTACAATCATTTTGGAAAGACATCAATATAGTCTCATCTTCATTAACATTGATTTCTATTATTTCTTCTATTGTTAAATATGTGTTCACATAAATTACATAATCTACTGATGGACTAATATTGATTTTTGTAATTCTTCTTCATCATCAATAGAATCAGCAAGTAGAGTGTTATCGTCTACATCAAGTAGATTATTATCGTTGTCATGTACAATGATTCTAATTTCTCTTTGAGATATCAATATATCAATATCTAATGATGAATCATCAACATGATTTTCTTCGATCTCTGTAACAATAAAGTGTTCAAACAATGACCGACCTCTAGGTTGAACATGAATGACTTGCCACCAAGGATGAGCATCAGTGTTTTTATAAAAAAATACTTGTTGGATATGCCTAGGAAGAATATATGGTTCTCTAGTTAATTGCATTATTTTTGAAGAATCAACTGCCCAAAACCCAGATAATTCCCTTCTCAATGTGGAATTACTACCTTTATACTCAGCTTGAAACCAATCAATCTTCAAAATAACCTATCAAAATATAAAAAAACAAAAACCGATTATTATGTGCTTAAAAAAATAACAAACTATATCATAAAAAATAAAAACTTTTTTTTACTGTTTGAACATATGAAATGATATCTCATAGATACCAACAATGGTTCCTACATAGCCAAGTTCGCTATCTATAAGGTTTGTATCTTTTGAGCTAGCACGTGATAGTTGCTTGAAAGAAGCAACAATGCTAGAATCCTTTGTTTTACGTAAAGAATCAATCATTTTGATTCTAATATGTTGTCCAAAAGATCACATATTTGTGAACATTCGAGCCTATAATAAAAATAAAATTATTAAAGAGAAAATAATATACATATATGTGAACAAATAGAATATTATTAAAATTAAATTACCTTTCTTTCACAACCTATCATTAGCTCCCTCTACTCATCTGAGATTTGTTCATTATTTGCATTGGCTCCTTGCATACGGGTATCTAGCCAATCCATGAAAGAAGATATATTTGTATTCTCATTACCATCGAGATTACATCTATATCTTTTGTTTCTCCATCTTTTACTTAGCAGATTTTGAAGTTCCTGTTCATACTCACTAACGAAGGCTTGCATGCATTCGCTATTATATGCTACAAAAGTAGAAACATCACTTTTTTCTTGTAATGTAAATTGAAATGGAAATCTCTTACATGATAATACATCATCTATTATTTTTTAAGAAGAGTCGTTGGTCCATGCACGTGGAGATTTTTCATGAACTCTTTCAAGGTATTCATTAACATAGTACATGCACTCCTCAAGTATCCATCCATTTGCCATAGATCCTTTTGATTTTGCTCTTTATCGCACATAACCTTTTAATATTCCTATAAATCGCTCAACCCAAAACATCCATCAAGTGTTTACAACACCTACAATCTCTATTTCATCCACAAGATGGACTAATAAATGAACCTGAATATCGAAAAATGATGTTGGAAGCTCTTTCTTCATCGAACATAGTAGCTCCCTACATTCACGTTTCTTTTGTGGCATCAAGTCTTTGTGAATCTCTTTTGATGTAATCCACCTATTATAATCATAAATTAAATTATGAAGAAATTATTTCATAAATAAAAGATAACAAGTAGACTTATATATTAAATATAAAAGTATGATAATTACCTTATAGATGATCCAAGATGATAGGTCACGTCCCATGCTGTGCTTCAGAAAGTTATGCCAATCATGTGTCTTTAACCCAGATAAGCTCCTATCATCCATAGTAAACATGTTTTGGAAGGATGCTCCATATCCTATAGGTGTTTGAATCGATTGAATCCTATTGTTGATAGTTTGTATCTCTTTTGTTGTAAGTATCCAAGGAGCAGGTGCATAAGTTGTTTCTTGTCAATTTCTATAAAAAATTGGCCATAATTTGGTTTTGAGTTTTGCTCCTTTAAATCATTTCTTGATGCTATTGTGTCTTTTAATCCAAGAAGATGTTGCCATAATGAATAACTAATGTTTTTGAATATATGCATAGGATCAAGAAGATGACATACCTTTAACTCTCTCGAATACTCCAAAGAATACAATATCGACATATTCTCTGCTAGCACTAATTTTCCTTTATTTCTAATCTTTATATTCTCATCATCTTCATCATCACTGAAGATTTTGGATTCTAGATCTATAAGAGGCCCATCTATCCATTTTTGATACCAATCCATAGGTGTCATTAGTTTTGGACATTGACCTGTTTCAATCTTTCCATTAAAATGTAATGCTTCTCTTTTGCATCTTAATGGAAGATCATTAGGCAAGAACCGTCGATGTCGAAGATAAATATTTTTATTGAGATTCTTACTATAAACTAATATCAACCAATCACCACAATAAGGACAAGCCTTATATCCCTTAGTAGATATTCCTGCATCATGGAAACCATAAAAATATAATTAGATTAACTCAGATACAATTGTATACATATTAAATAAAAAAATTTACATCCTTACATGAACAAACACCATATCGTTGGAAAATCATGTATAGTCCAAGCCACAATTCCGTGAACCATAATTTGTCTTTGATTAATGTTTTTTGATACATCAATGACATTAATACCCCTCCATAACTCTTAGAGATCGTCAGTGAGTGAGAGGAGCAAGATATATTCTTGTCTTTTTCTTGGGATTAAAAATGAAAGCATTAAATGTTCCTTTTTATTGCTAAGTATGGTAGGAGATTGTAGTTAATGACTACCACAGGCCATGTTGACCATTTACTAGATTTCATCGAAAATGGATTAACCCCATCTAATGCAACTTCTAAATTTAGATTGCGTGGCTCTTGTGAAAAATCAGACCATCTAGAATCAATATCTTGAAAAGCTACACTATCTGTTGGATTTCTCATTGCTCCATCAATACTTTTATGATCAAATTCCCATGTCAAAAGCTTTGATAATTTAGGGCTTTGAAACATATGTTTAATTCGTGGAGCCAATGAAAGATGTTTCAATACCTTTTTTGGGATTTTACCCTCTTCATCCTTATATCGAGGAGATTGACATTTTGGACATGTCAAAGAGTCTGCATATTCACCTCTATATAAATGACAATTGTTAGGACATGCATGTATACACTGATAATCTACACCAATATTGTTGATTATCTTCTTCATTTCATCATGTGATTTAAGAAGAATATTCTTGCTTGGTAAAAACTTTTCAAATAGTAACTTGTAAGTTGATGAAAAAAGATGATATGAATGAAAATAAATAAATAAATAAATAGAAAATTAAAAATTATACCTTAATAGTGTTGAAATAGATACGTTACTCCATCCAAAATGATTTTGAAGATTGAGAATAAGTAAGCTTGCACTTAGTCATGTCAAGCGACTTCCTTCATATATATGCTTTAGACACACTTCTTGACGATATTTCTCATTTTTAGAAATATCAATGCTTTCACTGTCATTTTGATACCAATCCTCAATAAAACTTGCCATGCCATCATCTTCATCATTATTGAAAAATTTTTGTACTTTATCTTCTTTTGAATATAGGTCTTTCAATATTGCATATTCAACATGATCACTTTGCATAGCTTCCTCATGGAAGCTTCTGATAAATGACGTCTCAGTGGCAACTCTGAATGGTGTGGTGAAGGATCATCAATGTCATACATAGGAATCTACACACATGAATAAAAATCATTAGTATTCCATAAATGAATGAAAAGTAATCTTTAGACATAAATTTAAATATGTAAGTTAATTTAAAAAGAGTTTCAATCAATTAGAGTTTTCAATGCAACACAAGATAGGTGGATAGAAAGTTTTCATCACTCTCTAGCTAAAAGGTGCTCTTGGAGGTCTACAGCATCCATAATTCACTTATAATTCATCACCATTATGTAATAAAGTAATAGCATTGGCAACTATGTATCTTGCTACATTTCTACTCATGTATGGTGATTCGTGACTATTTTCATACTCTTTAAATGTGCAATTAGTCATTGAACTATTATATCCTCGATTACTATTTATCGAACCTACTATATTTCCATGCATGTAAGGTCTTCCATCAATATATAATCTTTCATTTTCAGCATGTGTAATCCCTCTACTAGCAAGAGAAGATGCATTTAGACATAATCCATAAGCAGTCATGCTTTGAACATAATGTGTAAGTCGATGCCAATCTCCCCATCCATATATAGGACCACAAAATGACATAAGATTGACTTCAGAGTTTGAAGACACATACAATCTTCTACAATAAAGAGACCATGACCAACACTAGTAATAGTGGAGGGAGCAATCATATAGTGATTACCCCAAAAGTTAAAAACCTCTTCATCTAAAGGAAGTGGTCCTCTATTCCATCCTCCATATCTTCTTCTATCGTATGTTTGTACTAGAGGACGATCACAAGTTGGCAATGGATAATCTTTAGACATTTCAGTCTATAAGCCAAGAGGTAGAGGATTTCAAGAATCTTCTGCTTGTAATTCATAAGCGACAAGTCCGTAATGTGTACAAGGTATATTAGCATTATTTGTAGAAGAATCATCATCATTGTCATCGAGCAAATATTCCCATATATTAAGTATAATTTGATTTTGTATATGATTTTCAATTAAAATAATGACATTAATTTATAGAATCAATACATACCCAAGCTCTATCATGTTGATCAGGAGGTGGTGCACACTCGAAACTACCATAGTCTGCCTCATGTTCAATACATTCCAATCATGGTCTTACCTACCATAGCAAAAATTACACCAACATATAATATGCTCTTGATAGTAAAAATCATCATAATTCCTATCGAAGGACACATGTGAAGACATCATTGCATGGATAGGAGGTGGTGGAGTACCCTCTGGTTGATCTGAATCTGATTATAATATAACAATAAACAAACATATATCAGCCATCTATGTATCTATCAAATATTAGAATTAAAAGTTTGATATATTTACAATAAGTAGTCCTTGCACAATTAGGAGACAGTGGTGGAGTTCCCTGTGATTGATCAACATCTAATCGTGTAGCAAATAAAGGTACTAGATATTAATAATCAAATTATTTACATACATACACATTCACATATACACATACACACATACAAACATATTCACATATATAAAAATACACATTCTAACATATAAATACACATACAAAACTATAAGTGTATGATGTGTGTATGGATGTATGTATATGTGGATGTATGTGTGTGTATGTGTATGTGTACATGTATTTATTATGTATGTGTGTATCTATATGTGTGGGTATGTGTATGCATGTATTTATTATGTATGTGTGTGTATTTATATGTGTGGGTATGTATGTGGAAGTGTATGTATATATGTATGTGTATGCATGTATACGTTTATATATGTGTATGGGTATGTATGTATGTGTAAGTGTATGCATATGTGTATGCATGTATGTGTGTGTATGTATGTATATATAAGTGTATGTATGTATGTGTAAGTGTATGTATATGTGTATGTGTATGCATGTATGTGTGTGTGTATATATGTATGTGTATGGGTATGTATCTACTATGTATGTGTATGTATGTATATGTGTATGTGTATGCATGTATGTGTGCGTATGTGTGGATATGTATGTATGTGCAAGTGTATGTGTATGTGTATATGTATGCATGTATGTATATGTGTATGTGTATGTATATGTGTGAGTATGTATGTGTCAGTGTATGCATATATGTATGTGTATGCATGTATGCGTGTGTGTATATATGTATGTGTGTGGTTATGTATTTACTATGTATGTGTATGTATGTATGTGTATGTGTATGTGTATGTATGTATGTGTGTGTATATGTATATATATGTATATGTGTATGTGTATGCATGTATGTGTGTGTATGTGTGGGTATGTATGTATGTGTAAGTGTATGCATGTATGTGTGTGTATGTATATGTAAGTTTATATATGTATGTGTAACTGTATGTATATGTGTATGCATGTATGTGTGTGTATATATGTATGTGTGTATATATATGTATGTGTGTGGGTATGTATTAACTATATATTTGTATGTATGTATATGTGTATGCATGTATGTGTGCATATATGTGTATGTGTGGGTATTTATGTATGTGTAAGCATATGCATATGTGTATGTGTATGCATGTATGTGTGTGTATGTATGTATATGTAAGTGTATGTATGTATGTGTAAGTGTATGCATGTATATGTGTGTGTATATATGTATGTGTGTGGGTATGTATCTACTATGTATGTGTGTGTATATGTATGTGTGGGTTTGTATATGCATGTTTATAAATTTAAAGTTTTTCTTTATATTCTGAATATTTTTTTTTGTTTGATATTGAAATAACAGGAGATATTGTATGGTATAACAAAATAAGAGAAGACCTAACATACCACCTGAGACATGACAATATTTTCGCAGACAGCTACATCTTCAGGAATCATTTCCTGAACAAAAGGTATACAAATTAATAGTTTATATTATAGTGACTTATAATTCTCATATATTTTATATTTAATCTATGTATTTTTGTTTCATTAAATAAATGTAGGTGGCTGCAAAGAAGAGAATTGAGTATGGTCATACATCACACTTAAGCCAAATGGGCCATCATGGTTTTGTAGCTACATTTGTAAGTATATGTATTATTGAGACTATATTTTTTATTTTAGTTAAAAACACTAATCATTAATCTTTTTTATTTGTTTCAATGCAACGAAAGGATTATGGTTGATATCCTATAGAAAAGGAAATCAATTTTGCTACACATTGTGGATAACGATGTCTAAGTGATTACATGCAAGATCATCCAATTCCTTTTGTGCATATTAGTAAATTCCATATAATTATTTTATTTTTATTGATGTTTTATATGTTTTATTTATTTATGTTTATTATATGTAATACATGAGTATTATGGAGAGGCAAATATGGATGAGGTGGAGAGACAGACACAGGCGGGACGATCTTGATCATCACAGAGTGCTCACACCTCTACCCATGATGCCACTACAGATACATCAAATCATGCACATGATCATGATGATGAGGATGATCATGACAAATGATGATGAAGACTTAAAGGATAATCATGATGACTGATATATTACATTGGATATATATTTTACATTGATATACTTATTTTTTTTTATATCTTTATATTTTCTCATTTCAGTTATGTTTTGAATTGTGTCTATGGTACTAATTAATGAAAAGTCTCATTTTCATGTTTTTTATTGTTGTTCATATTTAACATGTGATATACTACCTTAACTATATAATTCATTCATATTATATGTGTGTTTGTGTGTATATATGTATGTATGTGCATGTAGTTGTGTGTGTATACAATGTATGTATGCACATCTAGGTATATATCTATATTTATGTAAGTGTGTATATATGCATGTATATGTGTGTATCTGTGTGTATATATGTGCATATAGATATGTTTTATGCATATACATGTGTGTATGTATGTATATGTGTATGTATAAGTGTATGTGCATATGTGTGTGCACACATGTATGTGTATGTGTGTGTATATGTGTGTATGTGCATGTGTATGTGTATATGTGTATGTGTATAAGTGTATGATGTATGTATGTGTAGGTATATATGCATGTGTATATGTCTGTATGTGTATGTATATGAGTGTATATATGCATGTATGTGCATGTGTATGTGTAACTGTATGTGCATATGTGTGTATGTGCATGTGTATGTGTATGTGTGTGTATATGTATGTATATGTGTATGTGTAAGTGTATGTGCATATGTGTATGTATGTGCATGTGTATGTGTGTGTATATGTATGTATGTGCATGTGTATGTGTAAGTGTATGTGCGTATATGTGTGTACATATGTGCATGTGTATGTGTATGTGTGTGTATATGTATGTATGTGTGTATATATGTGCATATAGATATGTTTTATGCATATACATGTGTGTATGTGTATGTGTATGTGAATGTGTAGGTATATATGCATGTGTATATGTGTGTATGTGTATGTATATGAGTGTGTATATGTATGTATGTGCATGTGTATGTGTAAGTGTATGTGAATATGTGCATGTCTATATGTGTGTATATGTATGTATGTGCATGTGTATGTGCACATGTGTATGTATGTGCATGTGTATGTGTGTGTATATGTATGTATGTGCATGTGTATGTGTAAGTGTATGTGCATATGTGTGTGTACATATGTGCATGAGTATGTGTGTGTATATGTATGCATGTGCATATGTATGTGTATGTTTTCTCTCTCTCTCTCTCTCTATATATATATATATATATATATATATATATATATATATATATATATATATATATATATATTGTTGGAGATAGACATCTACGGAAGCACGCGAACAACACAAGGAAGGAGAAGAAGCTTGGAGCACAACACACAATACTGAATGTACTACTAGAGAATGTACAAAGATACGTAGCCCATTAGGGCAATAGGCGTATATACAAGCCGGGGGAAAAAAACCTCCGAAAGAGGGAAAAAAGTGCCCCGGTAGTCCTAGAGTGCTCACACACATCACTACCTAAATATATCAACAAATCCCCCCTGTGAGTGATGCGGTGAACAAGTAGCTGGACTCATGTATAAGGAAGTGCCAAGCTATGTGGAAATCACTCCACAAAAGTAAGTAAGCCCAAAGCTTTGCGGAAAGCTTCAAACTTCTTCCTGGGCAAAGCCTTCGTGAAAAGGTCAATGTTCTCTTGCGTGGGCACATATGCCAAGCTGATCTCCCCAGCAGAGAATCTCTCCCTGACATAGTGATAATGCACCTCAATGTGCTTAGTGCGAGCATGGAACACAGGGTTCCTCGCAACTGCCAATGCGCTCTGAGTGTCAGTGAAGATGGTGGTGGCAGAATTCTGACCAACAGCCAAATCAGCCATAAGGCATCTGAGCCACACACACTCAACAGTAGCTGTGAAAGCTTCCCTATACTCAGCTTCACAACTGGAAGTGGCCACAGTAGGCTGCTTCTTGCTCAACCAAGATATTTATGAGCTACCAAGCATGAAGCAAAAGCCACTAGTGGACACATGAGTGTCACAACAACCAGCCCAATCAGAGTCAGAAAAAGCATGCAAATCTAGCGGTAGTGATCCCCCCTTAGGATAAAACAACCCAAGTAGCCGAGTACCACTCAAGTAGCGAAAGATGCGCTTAACCGCCTACCAATGCTTGACTCCTGGGCAATGCATAAACCTGCTCATCTGTGAGACAACAAAGTGAATATCTGGCTGAGTAATGCATAAGTAAATCAAGCATCCAACATCCTGCTGATAGAGAACAACATCAAATGCATCTCCAGCATCATGAAGACTCAAACGTAAATCCGTCTCCATAGGAGTGGCAATAGGCTTACAGTCTTCAAGGCCAAAATGCTGCAATAATGTGTCAATATATTTCGTTTGACACAAAGCCATTCCACCATCAACTTGCATAAACCGTATGCCCAAATAGTGATGCAACTGCCCCAAATCAGACATCTCAAATGAGGCATGCAAATCAGCCTTAAAATCAGCAATATGCCTCTCATGAGGACCAATGAACAACATGTCATCAACATAAACCACAATGATCAGAAGTACATCATTAGCACGCTTAACATATAAGGTGCTTTCAGTTGGACTGTTCTCAAAACCATGTGCAATCAGATAGGCATGTATCTTCTCATACCAAGCACGTGGTGCTTGCTTTAAACCATATAATGCCTTCTTTAACCTGCACACCCGGTTTTCATGCCCTTTTTGCACAAAGCCATGGGGCTGAAAAACATACACTTCTTCATGCAAGTCACCATTCAGAAATGCAGTTTTAATGTCCAACTGATGTACATTCCAACCATGATAGGCTGCAAGTGCACAAATGCTCCGAACAGTAGTCATATTGCATGTAGGTGCAAAGATCTCATTAAAATCAATGCCTCTTTCTTGCACATAGCCCTTTGCAACAAGCCTAGCCTTATACCTGTCAACTGTACCATCAGGTTTATGCTTCAGCTTGTATACCCACTTAGTGCCAATGGCCTTCTTGCTAGGAGGCAAGTCACATAAAGACCAAGTACAATTCTTCATTATTGCATCATATTCAGATTGCATAGCAACCATCCAATTTTCTGAATTTTGTGCTTCATCAAACGAAATAGGGTCATTCTCATCACAGAGACTAGATGCAGCCATAAAATAGCAATCTGATGCAAAAGAGGCACTATGAGAGCTTGAACGAGTACGATATGACAGAGGTGCATCTAATTTGCTGTCACGCAAAGTCTGCACTAGCCAATTTGGCATAGTTTTTGCCTGCTCAATATCAGCTCTCTCATCAACTAGTGCATCATGTAAATCTGCATCAGAAATGGAATGATCTGCATCATCACATGAAACCTGCAAAGGCTGAGAAGTTGCCTCATTAGGACCAGCACTAGACTGTCCACCTGTAAAAAGAGGCAGCAAAGTATCATACATGTCTTTGTAGCTAACAAATGTCTCCTTAGTACATGAAAGCAATGGCTGAATAGCATCTTCCACAAAAACAACATCACGACTAACCAGAATGCGTTTAGTATGTGGATGATACAAACGATAGCGTTTACTTTCAGAATTGTACCCAACAAAAATACATTTTACTGCTTTATCATCCAATTTTCTATGATGTTGTTCAGGCACTAATGCATATGCCAAACAACCAAAAACACATAGATGAGCAACAGATGGCTTGCGATCATGCCAAGCCTCATATGGAGTGATAGACTGCAGCGCTTTAGTGGGACACCTATTAAGTACATATGCTGCACACATGACAACCTCAAGCCAGAAACTATGTGGTAAAGCCTGACTCTTGACCATACACCTCGCCATCTCCATGAGTGAACTGTTCTTTCGTTCAAAAACTCCATTCTATTGAGGTGTATACGGCACTGTACACTGGTGTTTTATCCCACATTCAGCCAGAAATGCATTAAAATCAGAAGACATATATTCCCCCCCTCGATTAGAATAGAGGGTACCCATTTTACATGCTGACAGATTTTCAGCCAAAACGAAAAACTATTTGAAGCATATGAACACTTTGGACTTTGCCTTCAATGGATATACCCATGCATGCCTGGAAAAATCATCGATGAAAGTCACGAAGTAAAGATAATTCCCAAAAGAAGGTGTCTACATAGGACCACATACATCACTATGTACAAGCTGCAATTTCTGAGTAGCCCGAACTGAACCATCTTTTGGAAAGGATGAACGCTGCATTTTGCCCAAAATACAGCCTTCACAAACATGTTTTCCAGGTGCCTCAATTTTGGGCAAAGAGGACACCATTTCAAATTTCTGCAAGCGTAGCAAACTAGCAAAATTCAGATGACCAAAGCGTGCATGCCAAAGCTTTGCATTTGACATAGCTTGAGAATCATTTACTGCACATGCCAAATCATTTATAGATCTTTCATAGTCTATGAGCTTATACAACCCACGACATAAAATGCCAGAAACAATAATCACATCACCATTTGACAGATCATGAACTGTACACCTGTCATCAACAAATTTCACAACCAAGCCAATCTTGGCTAATGCAAAAACTGATAACATGTTCTTCTTGATCCCTGACACAAATAAAGCATATGACAAAGTGAAATAACTACCATCAACAGTAGTCAAAATGATCTTACCAACTCCCATAACAGGATAAGAGGAGTTGTTGGTGCATGTAACAATATTCCCTGTAGGGGCAGGCTCGAGTGAAGAGAAGAAACTTCACTGAGAGGTAATATGTTTGGTCGCCCCAGTGTCAAAATACCAAACATCTGAGTCTACTGCAGACATGCACTGCTCATGAGAAGATGGGTCAAAACTGCAGACAGTAGTAAACGCCCATTCTTCTTCCTGCACAAGATTAGCAGACTCTGTTTTTGGTGTAGAGGCCTCTGCAACAACCATTCTAGCCTCCTCTTTCTTCTTTGCCTCTTTAGCAGCCAGTTTTGGACAGTTCTTTATGATATGATCATTCCCTTTACAGTACTTACAAAGCAATTTTTGCTTTTCTGATTTCTTCTCATCTTTATCTTCCTTCTTCGAATATGCAGAATTAGCAGATTTCTGCTTACTAGTTGAAGAGCTCCATTTTCCTTTGCCCTTTTGACTAGCCAGTAAAGCTTGATCTGCAACTCGCATAATGGACCTGTTCTGCCTGGACTGATCTTCCTACAATAGAACAGAGACTAATTGCTCAGATGATAAGGCATTCAGATTGCCTTTCATCATCAACCGAAGAGTAGAAGCAAAACTCTGATATGAATGAGGAAGACCATTCAAAACGGTTTGCACAAGTGAGCTATCTGGTATAACCTCATCAACAGAAACCAATTGTTCCTTCAAATCTTTGATCTTCATTAGGAAACTGTCCATAGAATCACCTTCGTACATCTACTCATTCCTAGCTTGGTACAATGTGGTAAGTGTTTTCACTCTCCAACTGTTTTCGGAGGTAAGCAACACGAGCCTCATTCCTAGCTTGGTACAATGTGGTAAGTGTATCCCAAGCATCCTTAGCTGTTCTGCAAGAGCGAATGTGAGGAATAATGGCATGTTTGACAGACAAAGCTATCAATGCATGTGCCTGGGTATCTCTGCCATTCCAACGAATCTGCTCTGTAGTAGGTGCAGCAGAAACCACAGCACGAACAGGAATACACAAAATATCATCTTCGACACCTTCTGCATCAGCTTCAGTACCTGCAGTTGTAACAGTTGCAGGTGTGATAGGACGTTTTTCAACAATGTTCCACAGTCCTTTTGCAACCAAAACATGTCGCATCATATAAGCCCACAACGGGTAGTTGGTACCATGCAACTTATCCTCAACAGCCAACATGCAGAATACATCACTGCTTTCAGCCATGGCCGGTGACTAAAATACCTTGATGCAAAAAATTGACTATATCTCAAAAAGTTGAACAAAACTGCCCAGACGAATTCCTCTAGACCTGTAGCAGACTTCGAGACGCTTATACTGGCGAATAGAAACTAGTATATACCTTTGGCACAAAAAGATGAAATAGCCTGCACAAGCGCTGCGATAGTGTGTTCGGAGTATGCTCACCAAAATTCGTGCGATTCTGAGACTGCAAACAGAGGAGTGTCGACAGCACCCTAGATGAAGCGACGACCTGCTCTGATACCAATTGCTGGAGATAGACATCTATGGAAGCACGCGAACAACACAAGGAAGGAGAAGAAGCTTGGAGCACAACACACAATACTGAATGTATTACTAGAGAATGTACAAAGATATGTAGCCCATTAGGGCAATAGGCGTATATACGAGCCGGGGGAAAAAAACCTCCTAAAGAGGGAAAAAAGTGCCCCGACGGTCCTAGAGTGTTCACACACATCACTACCTAAATATATCAACACACACACACACACACACACACACACATATATATATATATGTGTGTGTGTGTGTGTATATATATATATATATATATATATATATATATATATATATATATATATATATATATATATATATATATATATATATATATATATATATATATATATATATATATATATATGTGTGTGTGTATGTGTGTGTGTGTGTGTATGTGTGTATGCATGTGTATATGTACGAGCATGCATCTCCATTTGCATCCATGCATATGTGCATGCATGTGTATAATTAGTATGTGTTAATGTGTGTATGTGTATATGCAATAATGCATGCATGTCCTTTTATGTGTTTGTAGATATGTTTGTGCATATGCATATGCATATGTGTATGTGTATGTGTGTGTATGTGCATGTGCATGTGTGTATGTGTGTGTGTGTATGTACATATGTATATGTGTGTATAAGTGTGAGCATGCATGTTCATGTATATGTGTATATGTGCATATGAATAAGTGTGAGTATGCGAATTAACAAAAATAAAATAATTTAAATGATATACAAACAATGAAAATTATACTTACAATAATTAGCCATATTTTATGTTTGGTGAACTTCTTAGAGAGAGAGAGAGAGAGAGAGAGAGATCAAAAGAAAGAAGAAAGAGAGAGGGAGAGAGATATATAAATTGAAAGAGAAAGAGGTAGAAAGAAGGAGAGAGAGAGAGAGAGAGAGAGAGAGAGAGATTAGAAAAGAGAGAGATTAGAAAAGAGAGAGATTCAGAAAGAGATTGGTGGAGCTCATAAGTGTAGCACAAATCTGAACGTTGGAGAGCTCTTCGATCAATTGCACATAAAATGATGATCGAAGAGCGATCTTACATTTATTTTTTTACTTTTTATCAAACTTTACCATCACATAAGTGATGTAGAAGCATCGTATATGCGATCGTGCAATTTGTGGAACATTCATGTCTTTGCATCACTTAAGCGATGCAAATTATGTGATGCTGCCTCTTTAATCGCATAAGTGACACCAATGTAGCAACAATCTCTTGAACATCACTAGAAGCATTGGAAATAGCATCAAGAATAATGTTCCTTTAAACGAAAGTGCATGCTTGATGCCCAATCTGATAAAATTCACGCTCATGTGGCGATGAAAGTGTGTCGGGTTAATCGTTGCTATGCCCCCGTATTCTTTTTAGTGACATGTACATATATATATACATATACATATACATATACATATACATATGCATATACATATACATATACATATACATATACATATACATATACATATACATATACATATACATATACATATACATATACATATACATATACATATACATATACATATGCATATGCATATACATATACATATACATATACATATACATATACATATACATATACATATACATATACATGTACACTCTCTAGTTTTCTCGTTCATATTATCTTCTAGCTCTACTTGCATTTGATGTGCCTACACCATTACCATCTTGATCATTGAGGTCCATGAAAGCATTTGAAGTGCCATTGTCCTCAATGTTGGAAAGAAGAGTTATGTTCCATAAACTCTTCTCAACCAACCCATGTTGAATCTTCAATAGGATATGCAAACCACTTAACTAAAATCTCAAGTATTTTATGATTCTTAAGATGTATTGTTCCCCTATCCACTATTAATTATTGTTCAAGCTTAAAAGTTGCATCTCCCTTTAACTTACATTTGTCCTGCAAGATTGTGATCAACATTAGCAACATATTTTTTAAGTAATCCAACATGGAAACTAGATGAATTTTCAAGGTTATAGGCAGATCAAGTAAATATGCAATAGAACCAACTTTGTTTAAGATTTTAAAAGGACCAGTGTCATAACATGGAGACAATAATCGATCTTTTCCTAAAGCCAGATTTGATCTAGAAGGGAGTACTTTCAAAAAAACTAGCTCATTTTTCTAAACTCCAAGGTTCTCTTTTTGAGATCATGATATAATTTTTAACGTTTTTGTGCATCTTTAATGTTCTTTTTTACCTTTTTCAGCTCCAAATCCATGTTTTCAAGCATTTGTTCAGATACCTCAACCCAATTTTGTGAATTAAAAAGTGATTATGATAGCAAACATTTATAACCATGCATTGCTTCAAAAGGTGTCATCTTAATAGACAAATGTCATGTACTCTTATATGCATATTGAACTAGAGGTAAATACTCAGTCCAATTGTTTTGTTTGTCATTTAAATACATGTATAACATGTCCCCAAGCACCCGGTTAACCCTCTCAGTCTCACCATCACTTTGAGGATGAAATGCAATAGTCATGCGTAATTTTGCTCCCATGGACTGAAACTTTGCTTTCCAAAAATCAGATGTAAACATGCATCCCTATCTGAAATTATACTTTTAGGTATACCATGTAACCGAAAAATTTCTTTTATAAAACCTTTAGCAACATGCATAGCTGTATCAATTTCCCCCTGTTGAAGCTCAAATTCAAGGACAAAGCATCAAAGCACATCAAAAGGTGGACACACAAGGAAAGGGAGCAAGTAGGGAGCTCCAAGAAGTGTATGTCAAATTTCCAGAAAAATCCCCTACAAAAATAGTGATTTTCATCACTAAAAACCATTGTAAATACCATTATCTATTTTTAGTAACTCCACTTTGTTCAAGCCGAGGAGTCCTCGAGCTTGAGGAGTATTAGAAGCACCATCGTACCAATTTTCATAATTTTTAGACTTCGTTTGAGCCCTCAAATAAGCCCTGGAATCTAATTTTTAACTAGGCCGGACACTAGGTCTGGACAGGGCCAAAACTAGTCAAAAAACTATAAAAAGAGCTAGAGAGCTCATTTTTGGGGTTAGCTTGTTAGAGAATAGAACTTTGGTAAGAGAACTCTTTTGCAATCTAAGCTTTCCATTGTTCCTCTCTTTGATCTTACTTTGTGCGCGTGTGTATATGTGTGTGCATGTTTGTGTGCTTTCACTCACGCACTTGTGCCTTCACTTGCTCGTGGTCTTCATACCGGTCCTCACGTCTCCGCGGATTGACAAGTAAAGGAGGTGGTGCTTACACTTGAGCTACACCAAATTTTGGCGCCGTTGCCGGGGAGAGAGCTTCGAGGACGAGCGTTGTGATGGTAAGATTGTAGATTTGCGACGTTGGAAGGTAAAAAAAACTGTCATTTCAGTTCATTTTCTGTTTTTTCCTCTTCATCTTCATCATCATCATCATCTCCACCTTCTTCCATCTTCTTCTTCATAGAAAATTCTTGTTTTTTAGTGCATTTTCACCATCTTCATACCATTTTTCATGCATTATTGTGTGGGAAGGAGTTAGGAGAAGCAAGGGAGAGCAAGCGCTGTATTTTTTTCATGATTTTCTGTTCATACGGAGCTCGCCATAGCCGGCGCTCAGAAATTTGAATTTCCCGCCAAAAAACGCGATTCTGTGATGAAAATCGCGATTCTGTGAAAATTCAATTTTTTTTTGAAAAATCACGATTTTCTGTTTTCCCGCCTAAAAGTTGACTGAAAAAAAAAATCACGATTCTGTGGTCATTCTCAGAATCGCGATTCTATGATTGTGCTCAAAATCGCGATTCTCACAAATCACGATTTTCATGTCAAAAAACACGATTCTCTAAAACACGATTCTCTAAAACACGATTCTGTGCTCAAAATCGCGATTTTCATGTCAAAAAACACGATTCTGTAAAACACAATTCTGTGCTCAAAATCGCGATTTTCATGCCAAAAACACGATTCTGAGAAAATACGATTTTCAGCAAAAAACACGATTCTGTGCTCAAAATCGCGATTTCCATGTCAAAAAACACGATTCTGTAAAACACGATTCTATGCTCAAAATCGTGATTTTCAGGCCAAAAACACGATTCTGAGAAAATACGATTTTCAGCAAAAAAACACGATTCTGTGCTCAAAATCGCGATTTTCATGTCAAAAAACACGATTCTCTAAAACACGATTCTGTGCTCAAAATCGCGATTTTCATGCCAAAAATACGATTATGAGAAAATACGATTTTCAGCGGGCTCAAAATCGCGATTCTCACAAATCACGATTTTCAGCAAAAAACACGATTTTGTGAATCACGATTCTCTGAGTCAAAATCGCGATTTTCATAAACACGATTTTGTACTCAACATCGCGATTTTCATGTAAAAAAACACGATTTTCAGAAACACGATTTTGTGATCAAAATCGCGATTTTCAGCAAAAAAACACGATTTTGTGATCAAAATCGCGATTTTCAGAAACACGATTTTGTGTTCAACATCGCGATTTTCTGAGTTCACAAAATCGCGATTCTCTGAAAGTTCACAAAATCGCGATTTTCTCCAAAGGTCCTGTTTGCCTGTTTTGACCCCCAGGAGCCTGAATTGGCATAACTTTTTCATCCAAAGTCCATTTTTTGAGCTCTATAGCTCGTTGGAAAGCTCGTTTCAAATCCTACACGACCTCAACTGTTTTTTTCAAGAATAACGCGTTGATTTTGAGATAGGATAATTTGAAGTTGACCCTCAAGTGGGACTAAGGAACCAAGGGGACTCCAAAGAATTTTGAACCATACCGAGGGGAAAATTTGGACTCTTGACTAAAGCTTATGAACCTGAGATCTGGTAGACACTTAGGCAAGGATAAACAAAGCATTACATCTTCTGAGGCTAGTGTCAACCATACATCCAAGTCTTGGGCACAACAACTAAGTGGTCATCTTTTACTAAGTTCAGACACAAGTGATTCAGAAATGTCTTTTAGTATGGGAAAACCTGCAGGTGGCTCAGGGACTGCCCATCTACAAACACCAGAAGGGCCCTATAAGACACAGTTGGAATATATTCGGACCAACCAATTAGGTGCTCGCATCTATGAGGATGGTCTGAGGCGATCAGTGGTCCAACTCAAAAATCCAGATCAATCCTTTGGACTTGAACACCCGGTGGTCAAGTTCGAAGAGGGTTCATACATTGATAAGGAAGGAACCATGTATGTGGTCATCAACCTACCAGATAGGACTGATGAGTTTGGAAATGTCATTCCTGAGAATGAAATAGGAGACCTAGAACAAGGAAATGTAGGACAAGGACCCTAGACTCCTAGAGGTAAGTCAGTTTTGACCCGAGTGATCACTCCAGACTGGATCCCTCAAGATAACAAAAGCATAGAACTATTTTTGAATAGAGAAACAGAGGAAGCCTTTTGGAGGTTCAAGCCAGATCAACCTAGCCAATTGGGCATAGTTATCATCTATGAATTCAAAGATCCTGAGATACCAGGCAAAGTTGTCTACCTGGATAACACATCAGAGAAAATTTTCTTGGTAACAGAACATGATAGACATGCATATACTTGGAAGAATGAATTGATTTTCCCCCCACCAAGATCCAATGTTTCCCATGGCCTCCAAGGAGTAGGATCATCCCTCGCTCATGAAGCCCAGAGAGAAAGAACTAGAGGGAGACCTGAGGTAAGTTTTGCACACACCGTGGGCAGGAATAGGTCAGGATTTGAAAATGAAAGACCTGAAAGAGAGAGACATCAAGCACATAGGCAACAAAGAGATGAACATGATTTTCCATTGCCTAGACCCCGAGAGTACCCAAGAACCCTTAGACCCATTCAAGTGATCAAGGCAATGAAGAACTATTTCGATGGGACAGGGGATCCTTATGATCATGTGGCGGAGTACAAACAAGTGCTGAGAGCCGAACAAATTGAGGACTGGTTCACCCAGTACGAGGCATTTGGTTTGACCCTTAAGGGCACTGCCTTAGCTTGGTTTCAACCATTGAGTAGAAGCAGCTATCACGATATAGGTCAACTGCTAGACGAATTCATTGTAGAATTTTCCAAGAGTGGTATCAGGCATAACACATCATCCTTGATCCACAGCTTCAAGCAGACTCCCCAAGAAACAGTGCGACTAGCAGGTAGAAGATTCAGACAGTATCTAGAAAGATGCCCTGCTCTAGAGTTACCCACTCCGGCCAAACAAGTGGCTTTGTTCTTAGATGGCTTACTGAGCACCAAGTTAAGATCATATGTGTACTTGAAAGAGCCTAGATCCATAGAAGAGTGCGTGCGGACGTGCATCGACATAGAAGATAACTTGGGTGAGGAGTTAGGATTGTCCAAACTCTACAAAGATTCGGATAGTTCTACTAGTCATACTTCAAAGATCTCCACAGAAATAGAAGAGATAGATGAGCAAGTTGCCAAGAAGCTGGGAGTCCAAAATAAACAAACACAGAGAGTCACTCCAGTGAATCGGTGTTATACTTGTGGGGGCGACCACATGGCTAATGTATGCCCAATACAAAACCAAAACATTAGAGAAAGGAATGCTCCATATTGCACTATTGAGAGAAAATACACAAACCACACGGCTCAAGATTGTCCCTACAATAGGCAGGCTGTTAGACAGAATTATCAGCAACCTTACCCACAAGGTAGGTATCAGAACCAATACCAACAGCCATATTATAGACCACAACAGCAATATCATGTACCATATAGGCCACAACCTGTCTTGGGAAACCAACCACCAGCTCCAGCCAATGTGATTCCAGTCAAATATGCTGTGGGAGAAGAAAATCCAAATAGAGCTTTGGTGCCACTAACCCCATTGATACCAGATAATGACTCTCATGCTCATTGTTCAGACTACTCCCATGAAGGTAGTCCACATGCGTATTACACAGAGTCACCTGAACATAGTGAGATTTACTCATATCAATATGAGGCACCACCTATGGAGCAAAATTGGGAGCCAGAATACTCCAATGTCATGTACACACATCCTAACCCTAGGCCCCAGTTGAGACAAATGAGACCACAAGCCCCTAGAGGATCTTGTTTCAGATGTCAAGGTGACCATTTCAGTCGTGACTGTCCCCACCCACCATCTCCGAGTCAAGGACAGGCTATCACAATACAGGCTTTTTGTCCTGATTGTGGCAAAGACCATCTCCCCAGAGATTGTCAAGAAACCCCTCCAGTGCACCCAAGATTACACCCATTAATGTGGTAGGCTTAGTGGCAGATTCAAGTTCAAGTAGTAGCAATGTGGCTCCTATACAAGCTGTCACTAGAGCACAAGCCTTAAAGCAGGATAAACCAGTAGAACAATCAGAGTCGAGTGAATCAGGAGAGCCTAGTAAGAGGAAAACAAGAACATGGAAGGATACCAGAGAGAAGGCCAATCGCAAGTGGAATAAAAAGTTATCGGAACTAGAAGAAAGCTTAAAAGAAGCGAAAACAAAAATAGAAGACATTGCATCTCAAAGCCCCTCGCATACCGAAACTCCATCCACTCCACCTCATCCCACCCCACCACCCATCGTAAATAGACCACAACCAGGGTCGGTTCTTGCAGATCCAACCCCAGAAGGCTTGGACATGATGTTCAAGGCCTACCAGGCTCGACTTCAAGAAGGGCCTACAGCTGCAAACCTAGACAAGAGTTACCCTAGAGCGGACTTAGAGATTGAACGGATGAAAATGTGCATGAAAATGGTAGAACAAGCTCAAGCTATACTTGAGACTAGTCAAAAGTTCAATCAGACAAACTCTGTTAAAGGGGATTTGCATTTCCAGGGCTTACTAGAAAGATTAGAGCAATTGGTAAACAAACCACAAGTTTCTTTACCTCCACAGGCTCAACCAATTATTGAGAGAAGAAGCTCACCACCAAGGGGAGCTTATGTTCCTAATTCCACAGATGCTGGAATACCTCCTTCAATTCAACAGTACTCTCAAGAGTTCTTGCGGGAAATACAGGAAGATAAATGGGCCAAGGAGAAGGGTAATTTCCCTCCTATTCCTGAGATTGATGATCTTCATGATCAATTTCCCCAAGACATTCCATCTATTTACGAAGATGAAGCAGAACAACAAGAACACGAAAGGTTAGAATTTGAATCTAATACCTTAGAAGAACTGCCTCAATTTCCAGGCCCATGGGAATCTGAATCTCTCCAGATTAGAGCTCCCACAATACTAGTAAGAAATGAAGACTCAGTGGTTCCAAGGAACACGGATGTCGTGAAGAACACTAAGGTTTAGTGTCATCTCACTGTAGAAGAGCTGCTCAAAGCAAAACCTGAGCTTTGGAATCATGTGAAGGATCAGGTTCCAGAACTTGATTCCAACATGCCAAAAGCAGGCTCCAAGCAAAGGGTACCAGAGATACCTCTAGACAAAATAGGGGACATGTGTGAGGGTGAAGAAGGTAATACTTATCTTCCAATCACCTACCAAGGTTACACAACCAAAGCAATCATAGATTCAGGTGCTGGTGTTGCTATTGCGACCACCTCCTTGTGGAAGCAATGGGGCAAGCCCACATTAAGACCAACTAGAATGAAGCTTCAAATGGCTGATGGTCATTTTGAAAGACCTCTAGGATTGCTAGAAGGGATCACTCTAACCACTTGTGGTGTAGAGTTTGAGCACACATTTGCTATATGTGACTTTGAGAAAAATAATGTCTATGAGATGATCCTAGGAAGACCCTTCCTACGACAATTGCAAATAGTACAGGATTGGGGAACTAACTCCTTGTACTTACAGCACTTAGGGGTCACCACCAAGGTCAATTTGAAGGAGTACACCTTCAAAGATGTACCACCCCTACAGTGGAATTCTATCCATAAAGCGAAAGAAGATTCCATCTCTGTGCATTCTGAAAGTTCACCTGATCCATCATGGCTGCATGAAGATACTCATTTGTGGATGTGCAAGGTCGCAAAGGAAGAGGAAAAACGTTTAAAGGCAAGAGAAGAAGGAACTTCGCTAGGAGATAGACCAGTTAGAGACCCAGCCTACACACCGATGATCTTTCTAGATGAGGAGTTTGAGCCTCATGGCTGGCCAAAAATCTTAGCCACCATGGACATTGCTGTCAATGAGGAACAGTGGACACCTCATTGTGATGAGGAGGGTTATGATATCTCAGTTTTCATGTGTCAACCCTTGCTAGAAGAATGTGACCCTAGTGATGTCATAGAAGAAGAAGAGAATGACGATGATCTGGAGTCTATTGTGATGGATAGTTGCTTTAACTCAGAGCAGCACTATCTAGAAGATATAGGAGTGTTCACCCAGAAAGAAGAAGAACCTCTCACAAGTATTAAAACAGTAAACTCAAAGGATGGAAGTGAGAGTAGTCAAAAGAAAAAGAAAAGAAAAGCAGTGAAACAAGAAAAGGAGGAATCATTGTTCGAAGTACCAGAAAACTTCAAGAAATATGAAGTTGACGACCGCAAAATTTTGGTATGAATGCCTAAGAGAGAGGCCATCATAGGAGAATCATATGATAATAAAGAAAAGACCAAGAAGATTGTAGTGACCATTGAAGAGAACGAAGAGAGATGCACATATATAGGAGATGACCTAAGTGCAAGAGAAGAAATGGAGCTCATAGCTCTATTAAGGGAATATAGGGATGTGCTTGCATGGCACTATAGAGACTTGAAAGGGGTAGATCCAAGAATTTGCTCTCATACTATCCCCATGACTGCTGATGCTAAGCCCACCAAACAGAAGCCCTACACATATAATGATACCTATGCAGCCAAAATAAAAGAAGAAATTGATAGGTTGATTGAAGCTGGATTCATCTATGAGATTGAGCATACCGAATGGGTGTCCCCCATTGTTGTGGTACCCAAGAAGAACGGGAAGTTGCGAGTGTGTATTAACCTTAAAAAAGTTAATGCCGCTACGATTAGAGATAGTTATCCACTTCCAATCACAGAACACCTTTTGGAGTGTGTTGCAGGCAAGGAAGTTTATAGCTTCCTTGATGGATTTTCAGGTTACAATCAAGTAGCCATTGCCCCAGAAGATCAACACAAAGCAGCTTTTGCTACAGAGTGGGGAATCTTTGCATTTCGTGTGATGCCATTTGGGCTCACCAATGCACCTGCAACATTCCAAAGGCTCATGTGTCATGTCTTCAAAGAGTTCTTGCGAAAGAGCTTAGAAGTGTATGTGGATGATTTATGTGCTCATTCCCAAGAAAGAAGGTTTCACATCCCTGAGCTCAGACAAATCTTCAACAAGTGTAGAGAATATCGAGTGTGTCTGAACCCAGAAAAGTGTGTGTTTATGGTGCGTCAAGGTAAAATCTTAGGTCATATTGTTTCTAAGAATGGAATCTCAACAGATGAAGATAAGGTACGAGCCATAGCGGAGCTAACAAGGCCAAGGAATATTAAAGAGGTACAAGCCTTTATGGGCCATTGTGGATACTACCGTAGGTTTATCCACATGTACGCGATCATAGCTAGACCCCTTTATGCCTTGTTGTCTAATTTTGAGTGGAACGACGAATGCGAGAATTCTTTCAACGAACTGAAGAAACGTTTGTGCACGGCACCAATACTCACCACTCCTGATTGGAATAAACCATTCCATGTCCATGTGGATGCATCCAATCATGCCATTGGATGTGTGCTAGCACAACCCACAAGTGAAGGAAACTTAGATTTGCCCATAGCATATGCTAGTAGACAGCTCACTGTAGCTGAACGGAACTATACCACAACTGAGTGAGAGGGCTTAGGCATGGTATATGCTGTGAAGAAGTTTAGACACTATTTATTGGCCAACAAGTTCAAGTTTTTCACTGATCATCAAGCTTTGGTATATTTGGTCAATAAACCTTGCAATACTGGACGCTTAGTAAGATGGTTCCTCTTACTAATGGAATATGACTTTGAAGTTGTTGTCAGGAAAGGTAGAACCCACCTTCGGGCAGATCACCTTTCTCGCATCACTTCAGGAGAGTCACCGCAAGGAGTGTCTGACGAATTACCCGATGCTTATCTGTTCAATTTAGAAGTTGTTCCTAAATGGGCAAATAAGTTGGTTCCAGTCCTAACCTTTGGCCCTGCAAATAAGAATGTGAAAACATCACAAGAAGAAATTGTAAAATCACAAAAATATCACATATTAGCAGGAAGCATGTACAAACAAGATACGGAGGGCGTATTAGCTTGTTGTGTCGAGGATGATGAACATAATAGTTGGTTGCAGCAAGCTCATGAAGGATTGCTAGGAAATCACTATTCTAAACAACGCACATTGCAAAATCTAAAGCGTTTAGGAGTGTATTGGCCTAGCATGGACAAAGAAATACATGAGTGGATTAAGAATTGTCCAATGTGCAGAGAGAGACCCCCAGTGGAGCATGCGACCCTTTATCAAGTGTCATTAATTCCAGATTGGAGTGCTCCATTGGTAGAGTTTATGAGGTCGGGACGATTACCCAAAGAGGCTAGTCTAGCAAGAAGACGAAGCATGGAGCAAGAGGCTCAAGGCTATGCCCTAGTAGGAGACAACCTATACCGAAGAGGCAAAGATGGTTACTTAAGACTATGCGTTCATGAATCAGACTATTTAAGGGTCTTAGAGACTGCACACAGCGGTGTTGCAGGTGGACATTATGGTCCTGACCGAGTGATCAAGACCATTCTATTCTCAGGACTTTGGTGGCCCACTCTTCATATGGACGCACATACCTATGTGAAGAAATGTGACACATGCCAACGTGCACAATATCCAGTGAGAAAAGACGAGATGCCCTTGAGGCCAATGATGGGAGGACGTGCATTTTCGAAGTGGGGCATAGACTTCATAGGTCCTATTAACCCCCCAGCTAGAAACTCCCATGCAGAGTACATCATTGTAGCCACAGATTACCTTACAAAGTGGGTAGAAGTCAAAGCCATAACGAAGAATGATGCTCAGACTACGGCTAAGTTCTTATTCGGGAATGTGTTCATGAGATATGGACTACCAATAGAGTTGGTGAGCGATAGAGGCACACACTTCTTGAATGAAGTCATTGAAAATCTTCTCCAAGAATTCTTGGTGATACATAAGAAATCTGCCCCCTATCACCCACAAGCCAACGGACAAGCCGAGAGTACCAATAAGATCCTCTGTAACGTATTGACAAAACTGGTAAATAATAAACACTCTGATTGGGACAAACAACTTCATCATGCTGTTTGGGCTTATCGAGTTGCCTACAAAACGGTACTCAACGCCACCCCATTTCAGATGGTCTTTGGACAGAACGCTGTGCTACCATTAGATTTCTTAATCCCTGCCTTAAAAGTAGCACAAGAGTATGAGTGGAATGGGCATGAATTGTCCTCTAGGATCTTTGATCTCGAACGCTTGGGTGAGACGAGGCTACGAGCGGCAGCAGGCATCTACGCTGCAAAGAAGAGGCAAAAGGCATACTTTGATGCACACATCAAGGATGAGGGATTGAAAGAGGGAGATCTAGTGTTGGTATACACACTAAAACAACATGCCCGTAAGTTGGAAAAAAGAGGATACGGACCCATGATCATTAATAGAATTTCCACTAGTGGTGCAGTTCAGTTGGCCACTCTAGAAGGAGATATCTTGCCAAACTATATTAGTGGCTGTAGAGTCAAGCTATATCAAGAACCTCTTACTGAGGATATGCTAATGAGACTCAATACTGCTAAGAAGCGAAAAGAAGAAGAGTTAAGAGTGAGAGAAGAAGCACAGGTAGAGGCCAGAGAGCGTATTAGGCGAAATAAGTTAAGGCGATTAGGCCTAGATGTCAACTCAAAAGCCCCAAAATATCACATGGATATGTGTCAAAAGTCAGGCATAGCGACTTCTCAGGTCATTGACCGAAGACCCTTTGTGACCATAAAGATAGGACAAGGGAAGGGTTCAAGGACGGTGAAAGCATTGATTGACTCAGGTGCAGCAAGTAGTGCAGTTAGACTTTCCTACTGCCAAGACTTGCAGTTGAACATCAATCCCATAGAAGCTTATCTCATAGGATTGGGAGGTGTGGAAACCCCTTGTTTGGGCGAGGTGGAACTTCCCATCTACCTTCAAGATGTTCCAATGAAAGTCAAAGCGCTAGTATGTCAAGATGAGAACCTTACAGAACCACTTGTCCTGGGTCAAGATTGGATCTATGACCATGCAGTTAACTTAAACCTAAGAAGTCAAATTCTTCAAGTTTGGGTACATGAACAATGCATTACATTATTAGGAAACTGCATGCTCCTAAATCATGGCACCACACACTCTCTTAGTTCTTCCAAGACTAATCATATGAAAGAAGATGTTGTATGTGTCAGAAGCTCTATGATGCAGAAGGAGTCAATCATGGAAGACCAGGTTCGAAGGCGGGTGGATCTTTCTTCTTCTCCAAAGAATCAAGTAGCCACAGTTGTGAGTCCACCACACAAGCAAACACAACCGTTCACGACAACTGCTACATCAAATAGAAAGACATCATTCGATAAAAAAGCAGTTCAGAGCATGAAGCAGATATGGGTACGCAAAGGAGAGCAACCACCAACCTTGCCCCCACAAATTCCATCCAGGCAAGCCAACCAAGTCAGAAGACGAAGAAAGCAGCTCGGACAAGCTCAATCACAAGGTATCCAACAAGTTTGGGTGCCTAAGAAGTTAGCTGCAGCTCAACAAGGGCAATTGCAAATGTGGGTACCTAAGAAGCTCTTACATCCACAACAACCTATGTTCTCCCACATGCGAAAGGTCTCAACCAAGAAGCCAAAAAGAGAAGAGGGTAAGAACCACGTACAGAGACCGGAAGAAGATCAAATCAGCTCTTCAAGAAAAGTAGGAAGACGTGCAAAAAGGATATGGGTTTGGAAGCCAAAAGTACAAGCAGCCTCCATCGAACCAAAGCGCCAACCACACTCGATACCACAGTTCAGAACGCATCCAAAGAGGAAGACGCCTGAAGTGACCTCTACAGTGCCAAATGATGTTCTAAAATGGACTCCAATAAGGAGGATTACATTAGTTCGAGACTCAATGGATACCTCCACCAAGGTCGGCATCAACCTCCACAAATAACATCGAAAGCCTCGAACGAGCAACCACCATGTGTTCCTTGCACAACCCTGTCTTTTGCACCATTCATGTCATGCATTTCCAAAGTATGCATTAATATAGGGCCACATTACACGGCCGTGCATAGACACACTTGAGAATCCCATGCACAAGAGCACAGTGACATATGTCAAACATTTCTATTGATACTAACTTTTGTGTTCTTGTTTTGTGATATCCTTTTCCTCAAAAAAAAAAAAAAAAAAAAAAGGGAGAAAGAAAAGTGGGAGAGAGCTTGTTCCCAGGTTTGGCTTATGAAACATGAATGAGTCATGCTGAGTTGAAGGTGGAACTGTTGTTTACTAGGCATTTATCAATTTGGATAGAAGTGTGTCTCGGCCAGCAGTGAGATTATTGCTGCCTTATCTGGTAGATGACAAGCATTTGGCATGAACATGGCATCTACAACTATGATTTTCTCTTACCATAGTAGGAATGAAGAGCTTGAAGGTCCGCAACTTGAGTGATGCTTAACTACTTCATGTACCAGAGCAGCCAAGGAGATATCTGCAAAAGGTAGTTCTGGAGGAGAAGACTCCTGCGTATGGTGAGCTAAAGAGAATATGTGAAACTCAGCTTGGTGTAGTTACCCGATGTTGCTTGCCAAGGAATATAAAGCAATTCAATTCTCAGTATTTCCTGAACCAGTATGGAACAGTAGCACTGGTGAATGGTCTATATCAATCAGCATGGTAATCTCTTAGAAACCGGCACGTGTCCAATATTCCTCTGAGTGTCAATATAGGGAAGTGAACGTGCATGAGCCCAAGCTCAGAAATGCACATTGTTAGTGACAAATGTTGCTTTGAAAAGAGGAGAGGGGATCCAACACTCAAAAGATCTCATCAGTGGACAAGCAACATGGACATTCATCAACAATGTTCCATCCCAAAGGCCGAGTGTACAACACGAAGAGACAAACATCCATCAACCTTCTCCATGGTAAGTATCTTTACTCTGGAAACACCATAACCATGATAGTTTAGGAAACCTCTTCGTCAGCATACCCTTGAGCACTTAGCTCAAGACCCGCAATTTTTGCACCATACTTCTTCCAATGCATTTTCCAAGTAAGCATGCGTAGGGCTACATTACAAGGCCGTGCACAAGGGACATACCTTTTTCAACCCAGGCACGGACACACTTACCCATCATTCATTATGGGTTATGAGTAGTTGGCATAACTGCTCTCAACATCATCTTTGGAAGAGCTAGCGGACGTCATGGGAACAACATCCATATCTCGGAAGCAAATTGAAGCCAGTAGTTGCTCCAAATCATTCTTGACAACCTCTTTTGAGCAACTTGCAGTTTTGAAAGCTCACAACGACACATTCTTGCTGGAATCCAAGGAACCAGCTCATACAACGGATGGACACCACCTCTCACAGCACTACATGGAACAGCCCTTCCAACAAGGGTCTGTCAGGGACGACAGACTCGAGAGGGGGGGGAGTGTTGAAGCTCAAATTCAAGGACAAAGCATGGAAGCACATCAAAAGGTGGACACACAAGGAAAGGGAGCAAGTAGGGAGCTCCAAGAAGTGTATGTCAAATTTCCAGAAAAATCCCTTACAAAAATAGTGATTTTCATCACTAAAAACCATTGTAAATACCATTATCTATTTTTAGTAACTCCATTTTGTTCAAGCCGAGGAGTCCTCGAGCTTGAGGAGTATTAGAAGCACCATCGTACCAATTTTCATAATTTTTAGACTTCGTTTGAGCCCTCAAATAAGCCCTGGAACCTAATTTTTAACTAGGCCGGACACTAGGTCTGGACAGGGCCAAAACTAGTCAAAAAACTATAAAAAGAGCTAGAGAGCTCATTTTTGGGGTTAGCTTGTTAGAGAATAGAACTTTGGTAAGAGAACTCTTTTGCAATCTAAGCTTTCCATTGTTCCTCTCTTTGATCTTACTTTGTGCGCGTGTGTGTGTATGTGTGTGCATGTTTGTGTGCTTTCACTCACGCACTTGTGCCTTCACTTGCTCGTGGTCTTCATACCGGTCCTCACGTCTCCGCGGATTGACAAGTAAAGGAGGTGGTGCTTACACTTGAGCTACACCCCCCATGAGAAGAAAATATGCCATCTTTGTAAGATGGTCCACAACAACAAAGATGGTATCATGTCCACTTGTGGTCATAGACAAATTTGTTATTGTTGATATATTTAGGTGGTGATGTGTGTGAACACACTAGGACTACTGGGGCACTTTTTTCCCTCTTTAGGAGGTGTTTTTCCCTCCGCTTGTATATACCCCTATTGCCCTAACGGGTTACTTATCTTTGTACATTCTAGTGGTAATACATTCAGTATTGTGTGTTGGGCTCCAAGCTTCTTCTTCTTCCTTGTGTTGTTTGCATGCTTTCATAGACCTCAAAATCCAACAATTGGTATCTGAGCAGATCACCGCTTCATCTAGGGCATCGTTGACACCCCTTCAATCGCATTCTTAGAATCATACAAAATTTGGTGTGCATACTCCGGGTGATTAGGAGATAAAAAAAACTTTGCTGTGTGGTGCCAAAATCACGATATGAGCTCGTTTTGGCCTCCGAACACACTATCACAGTGCTTTTGTAGATTATTTTGTCTTTTTATGCCAAAGATATATACATGTTTTGGTTCGCTAGTATAAGCATCTCAAAGCTTGCTAAGGTTTAGCAAAACTTGATAGGGTAGTTTTGTTCAATTTTTTGAGATACAATCAATTTTCTACATCAAGGTATTTTAGTCAGTGGTCATGACTGAAAGCAATGATGTATTCCATATGTTGGGTGTTGAGAATAAGTTGGATGGTATGAATTACCCATTATGGGCTTATATGATGCATCATGTATTGGTCGCAAAAGAACTGTGGAACATTGTGCAAAGTGTTGAAAAATGTCCTATTACACTTGCAAATACAGGTACTGAAGCTGATGCAGATGGCATCAAAGATGGTGATATTGTGTAGATTCTTGTTTGTGCTTCGGTTTCTGTTGCACCTACTACGAAGCAAATTTGATGGGATGGCAGAGATGCTCAAGCACATGCATTGATAGCCTTCTCTATCAAACGTGCCATTATTCCTAACATTTGCTCTTGCAGTACAACTAAGGATGATTGGGATACACTTACCACTTTGTACCAGGCAAGGAATGAGGCTCATGTTTCTTACCTCCGAAAAAAGTTGGAGAGTGAGCACATGAATGAAGGTGATTCCATGGACAATTCTCTGACAAAGATCAAAGATTTGAAAGAACATTTGATTTCTGCTGATGAAGTCTTGCCTGACAGTTCACTTGTGCAAACTGTTCTGAATGGTCTTCCTGATTCATATCAGAGTTTTGCTTCTACTCTTCGTTTGATGATGAAAGGAAATCCAAATGCCTTGACATTTGAGGAGTTAGTCTCTGTTCTATTGCAAGAAGATCAATCTAGCAGAACAGGTCCATTATGTGTGGTGCAGATCAAGCTTTCTTGGCTAATAAGAAGGGCAAAGGTAATTGGAGCTCTTCTACTAGTAAGCAAAAATATGCTAATTCTTCACAATCAAAGAAGGATGACAGAGATGACAAGAAAACAGAAAAGCAGAACATGTTTTGCAAGTACTATAAAGCAAAAGATCATGTCATGAATGGCTGCAAAAGAGGCAAAGAAAAAAGAGGCTCGAATGGTTGTTGCTGAGTCCTCTACACTGAAAACAAAGTTTGCTAATCTAGTGCAGAATGAAGAATGAGTGTTTAGTATTGTTTGTAATTTTGACTCATCTTCTCATGAACAATGTATGTTTGTAGTAGACTTAGATGTTTGGCACTTTGATAATGAGGCAACCAAACATATTACCTCATAGCACAGTTTTTTTGCTTCACTGGAGCCTGCCCCTATAGGGAATATTGTCACATGTGCCAAAAACTCCTCTTATCCTATCATGGGGGTTGGTAAGATCATTCTGACTCTGATGATGGTAGTTCTTTTACATTGTCAGATGCTTTATTTGTGCTAGGGATCAAGAAGAATCTTTGATCAATTTCAGCTTTAGCCAAGATTGGCTTGGTTGTGAAATTTGTTGATGATAGATGTACAATTCATGATCTGTCAAATGGCAACGTCATTATTGCTTCATGCATTTTATGTCTTTGGTTGTATAAGCTCATAGACTATGAAAGATCTGTGAATGATTCAACATGTGCAATACATGATTCTTAGGCTATGTCAGATGCAAACCTTTGGCATGCAGGCTTTGGTCATCTAAATTTTGCTAGTTTACTACAACGACAGAAATCTGAAATGGTGTCCCCTTTGCCCAAACTTGAGGTACCCGTTAAACATGTCTATGAAGGCTATATTTTGGGCAAAATGTAGCATTTCTCCTTTCCAAAAGATGGTTCAATTCGAGCTACTCAGAAATTGCAGCTTGTTCATAGTGATGTCTATGATCCTATGCAGACACCCTCTTTTGGAAACTATCTTTACTTTGTGACTTTCATTGATGATTTTTCCAGGCATGCATGGGTACATCCAATGAAAGCAAAGTCCAAAGTGTTTATGTGCTTCAAACAGTTTTTGGTTTTGGCTGAAAATCTGTCAGCATGTAAAATGGGCACCCTCCATTCTAATCAAGGGGGGGAGTATATTTCTTTTGAATTTAATGCATTTTTGGCTAAACGTGGGATAAAACATCAGTGTACAGTGCCGTATTCACCTCAAAAGAATGGAGTTTTTGAATGGAAGAACAGGTCACTCATGGAGATGGCGAGGTGTATGGTCAAGAGTCAGGCTTTTCCACACAGTTTTCTAGCTTGAGGCTTTCATGTGTGCAACATATGTACTTAATAGGTATCTCATTATGAGGATTTCATGTGTGTAGCTATCACTCCATATGAGGCTTGGCATGGTTGCAAGACATCTCTTGCTCATCTACGTGTTTTTGGTTGTTTGGCATATGCATTAGTGCCTGAACAACATCGCAGAAAATTGGATGATAAAGTAGTGAAATGTATTTTTGTTGGTTATAGTTATGAAAGCAAAGGCGATTGTCTGTATCATCCAGAGACTAAATGCATTTTGGTTAGCTGTGATGCTATTTTTGTGGAAGATGCTATTCAGTCGTTACTTTCATGTACAAAGGAGACATCTATTAGCTCCAAAGACATGCATGATACTTTGCTACCTCTTTTTATAGGTGGACAGTCTAGTGTTGGTCCTGATGAGGCAACTTCTCAGCCTTTGTAGGTTTCATGTCATGATGCAAATCATTCCATTTCTGATGCAGATTTACATCATGCACTTGTTGATGAGAGATCTAATATTGAAGAGGCAAAAACTATGTCAAAATGGCTAGTGCAAACTTTGCATGATAGCAAATTAGATGCACCTTTGCCATATCATACTCGCTTAGGTTCTCATAGTGCCTCTTTTGCATCAGATTGCTATGCTATGGCTGCCTCTTGTATCTATGATGAGAATGAGTCTATTTTGTTTGATGAAGCACAAAATTTTGAAAATTGGATGGCTGCTATGCAATTAGAATATGATGCTATCATGAAAAATGATACTAGGCCTTTATGTGACTTGCCATTTGGCAAAAAGGCCATTGGCGCATAGTGGGTATACAAGCTAAAGCGTAAGCCTGATGGAACAATTGATAGGTATAAGGCTAGGCTTGTTGCAAAGGGTTATGCATAGGAAAGAGGCATTCATTTTGATGAGACCTTTGCACCTACATGCTGAATGACTACTGTTCTCATCATGGTTGGAATGCACATCAGTTGGAAATTAAAACAACATTTTGGAATGGTGACTTGCATGAAGGAGTGTATGTTTTTTAGCCCCATGGCTTTGTGCAGAAAGGGCATGAAAACTAGGTGTGCAGGTTAGAGAAGGCATTATATGGTTTAAAGCAAGCACCACGTGCTTGGTATGAAAAGATACATGCCAATCTAATTGCACATGGTGTTGAGAACAATCCAACTGAGCACACCTTATATGTTAAACGTGCAAATGATGTGCTTCTGATCATTGTTGTGTATGTTGATGACATGCTGGTCACTGGTCCTCATGAGAAGCATATTGCTGATTTTAAGGCTGATTTTCATGCTTCATTTGAGATGTCTGATTTGGGGCATTTGCATCATTATTTGGGCATTCTGTTTATGCAAGTTGATGGCAGAATATCTTTGTGTCAAATGAAATATATTGACACATTATTGTAGCATTTTTGCCATGAAGACTGTAAACCTATTGCCACTCCTATGGAGATAGGTTTATGATTGAGTCTTCATGATGCTGGAGATGCATTTGATGCTGTTCTCTATCAACAAGCTGTTGGATGCTTGATTTAGTTATGCATTACTCGACTAGATATTCAGTTTGTTGGCTCAAAGATGAGCAGGTTTATGCATTGCTCAAGTGTCAAGCATTAGCAGGCAGTTAAGCGAATCTTTCACTACTTGAGTGCTACCCGACTAGTTGGATTGTTATATCCCAAGGGGGATCACTACGGCCAGATTTACATGCTTTTTCTTACTCTGACTAGGTTGGTTGCTATGACACTCCTGTGTCCACTAGTGGCTTTTGCTTCATGCTTGGTAGCTCATGTATATCTTGGTTGAGCAAGAAGCAGCCCACTATGGCCACTTCCAGTTGTGAGACTGAGTATAGGGCAGCCTTCATAGTGATTGTTGAGTGTGTGTGGCTCAAATGCTTTATGGCTGATTTGGGTGTTGTCAGTCTTCTACCATCACCATCTTCACTGACAGTCAGAGTGTGAAGAGATGGATAGGTATGTGCTTGAAGATGAAGAGGTGTTGCAAAATCCTTGATCTACACCAGCCAAATGAACTCCAGGAGTATATGGTGTGCCCTTTTAGCTTGCCAATGGATGTATTAGACACCCTATGTACCTTGGAAGATCACTCTCAAAAAGATAGATCAAAACAGATAAGTTGGAGTTAGCTCAGAGGTGAAGAACTTGCTATTTTGGTTCATACACCTATCCAGTGTTTTGCATCATTCTCTGAGCATAGCAGCAATTAGCTTAATTCCTCATGGGGAAGTCTAGTTAACTTAAAGAGCTAACTTTCAAGAGTAATCTCATAAAAATAAATGAACCACACACTGAGAAAGATGTTTAACAAGGGATGACATGATCCCAATTTTCACGGGCTGCTATAATAATGAGACCAGTGAGCAGAAAAATAAACATAACTCTAGATTTAAGAATCCAATGATTATGAAAATTTGTATGCTTATACTAGACAGTATGCTCAATCCAAAAAGTATTAAATCATTGAATTTGGGTAAGTACAAAGTGAGAAACAGCTCTGACAAGATGAATAAAAAGTCTGGTACTTGACAGAGAAGTGAAAATGAACAGACACTGTTGACTTCAACTGAACATAACTGAAGATTGAAACACTCAAATGAAATGAAAATTGGTGAGAATATAGTAGACTTATAGAGATAACTTCACCAAGTTAAATCACTGAAAATGATGCACCAAGCTTAGAGAAACCATCTCTGCAATCTGACTGAGAAAACTGAGAGATATGGCAGTGAGTAGTACACTTCACAAGAACATGAAAATATGAACTCAAATGATCATGAAAATGAAAGTATATTGCTTGTAAAATACAATGGACTTAGTGATTCATATGTGTGCCTTGGAACCACACTTTGATATGGCATAAAGCTCAGCTCTTGGAGGTTTTCACATAGGTCTCTCTAACCACGACTAAAATTGCCATCTATTTATAGTTGAGCTTGGGAGGCTAACTTCCCTCAATCACTCTCCAATCAATTAGTGATTGATTTGATTCTCTACCTACCACAAATCACGAATTTTTGGCTCCTCTTTCCCTTTTTGATCAAGTGGACTCAACCACTTAAGATTCTTTCACTTTTACATTAAGTAAAGTCTTCAAAGTTACAAGAGGTAGTTCACAAGTGAACTTTACATAGTCTTCATTTTAAGGCTTCTTCTATGACTTTGTGGGACTCAAGCCAATACTTAGGCTTGTCATAGACTTGATCCAACAGCTCCCCCTCAAGCCAAGTATGCTTGAGGTCTTCAATCTTCCAAGATTACGTGCAAACCAATCATGGCTTTGAACTTGCAGAGCTTTGTACCATCCAATGCTTTGGTTAGAATATCTGCACATTGTTGATGAGTGGAAACATATGATATTTGAATCTCTTTGCTTAGAACCTTCTCTCTTACATAGTGATAATGAACTTCAATATGTTTAGTCCTTGCATGAAAAATAGGATTAACAGCCAAATGAATAGAACTCATATTGTCACCATAAATAGTTGGAGTTCCAAACTCCAATCCAAGATCTTTGAATAATGTCTTCATCCCCATAGCTTCTTGTGTAGCTATGGAAAAACCTCTATATTCAGCTTCAGTAGAAGAGAGAGCAACTGTGGGTTGCTTCTTGGATGTCCATGAAATAAGCTTTGAACCTGCAAAGGTAAGATAACGTGAAGTGCTCCTTCTATCTTCTTTGGAGCCAGCCCAATCTGCATCAGAAAATAGCTTCAAACCTAAATCAGATACATAAGGATAATAAAGTCCTTCATTTATGGTTCCTTTGAGATACTTGAGAATCCTTATGGCAACATCCATATGTGGTTTCCTTGGTGTGTGCATAAATTGACTTAGCACACTCACACTGTAACATATATCTACTCTTGTCAATGTGGCATAGTTGAGACTACCCACTAGACTTTGATATGTTGTGATGTCCTCTATGAGTTCACCTTCATGTGAGCTCAATTTGTGATTGACCTCCATTGGAGTACCTGCAATCTTACAATCTTGCATCTTGAATTTTGCCAACATGTCCTTAATGTACTTTCTTTGAGTGAGAAACAAACCATTATCTTTGTAGACAAGTTCCAAGCCTAGGAAGTAGGTAAGTGAACCCAAATCACTTATCTTGAACTCTTCTCTCATCTAGGTAGATGATCTTAGAATTACTCTTTTTAATAAAGAGTGAAGGATCTGCCTTGCTTGGTTGAAAGCCTTTGTCCTGCAAGAATGAAACAAGTATGAAATTCCAAGCTCTTGGAGCTTGCTTGAGACCATACAATGCTTTGTTAAGTTTACACACATAATCAAGATAAACTTGATTCTCAAAACCAGGTGGTTGTGCCATATATACCTCTTCTGTTATCCAACCATTCAAGAATGCATTCTTTACATCTAGTTGAAGTATCTTCCAATTCTTGGAAGAGGCAATACTAAGCAAAACCCTAATAGTAGGCATCTTTGCCACAAGAGAGAAGGTCTCCTCGTAATCAATTCCCTGAGTTTGTGCAAAGCCTTTTGCTACAAGCCTTGCCTTATACCTATTAATGGAACCATCATAATTCTTCTTGAGTTTATAGACCCATCTTGAGCCTATTACCTTCATGGATGAAGTCTTGGGCACCAAATCCCAAGTGTTGTTTTCCTCAAGTGCTTCAATCTCTTCCTTCATTGCATGCTTCCATTCTGATTTTGCTTTGGCCTCTTCAAAGGATGATGGCTCCTCTTGGTTTATGTCCTGTGCTATGTAGATAGAATGTTTAGTTACTAATGAGGTGTCAAACCCATACCTTTTTGGTTTTTTCTTTTCCCTCATAGATCTTCTTAGGCCATGATGTGATGATTCTGCCTCATGTCCAAGTTCCTGCAATTTTGCTTTACCATTAGACTTCTATGCTTTGATCTTTTCCATCTGAGATTCTTCATCATCCTTTGAGGTGTCTTGTTCTTCAATCTTTGGTTGTTCTCTACCAAGCTTTGGGAAATCTTCTTGAAGATCATATGGTAAATTGAGCTTCCTGCATGAATCTTCATACCATGAATTGTTCTCATCAAAAACTACATCTCTGCTTACCAAGAATCCTTTGTTGGTAGGGTTGTATAACCTGTAGCCCTTTTGATTGTTGTCATATCCAATAAATACACACCTTTCTGCCTTTGGATCCATCTTGCCTCTAACTTGTGAAGGAACATGAGCAAAAGCAATACATCCAAAAATTTTACAATGATCTAAGCTTGGTCTTCTTCCATTCCAAGCCTCATTTGGAGTCATCCCATCAAGGGATTTTGAAGGCAACCTGTTAATCAAGTAAGTGGCTGTAGATACAACCTCAACCCATAGATAATTAGGTAAATGCTTTTCATTTAACATGGACCTTGCAACTTCAACAATTTTCCTATTCCTCCTTTCTGCCACTCCATTTTGCTCAGGAGTGTACCTTGTAGTTACCTCTCTTTTGATTCCTCTTTCTTGAAGAAAAGAATCAAATTCATGGGAGAAGTATTCTCCCCCTCCATTTGACCTTAGCCTTTTTAGAGATTTATCTGTTTGATTCTCCACAAGAGCCAAATATCTTTTGAAACATGAAAAAACTTCATCTTTGTGTTTCATAAAGAATAGGATAGTCCATCTGCTGCAATCATCAATAAAGGAGACATAATACCTTGATCCAAATATTGAAGCTTCCTTACTAGGTCCCCATACATCTGCATGAACCAACTCCAAGAGATCTCCATGCATATAACCTTTCTTCATGAATGGTAACCTGTGAGACTTTCCAAATTGACATGCACTACACTTATAAATCATATGTTGTTTTGACAAATTAGGGAGTCCAAGTACACTTTGGTCCCTGCAAATTTGCTTTAATGAACTTTCACCAATATGTGCTAACCTTTTGTGCCATACTTCCAATTCTGTGAGTGTCTGACTACCATACTTAAAGAGAGCAATGTTTCTAGTGTCTTGTAATTCAAATGTGAACAATCTACCTGTCTTTTCACCTTTTGCAATTCTTCTCAATCCTTGACTTGGATCTTCAACAAATGCTCCTGCTTTTGTGAACCTGACTTGCAACCCTTTCTCTACTATCTGCCCAACACTTATCAAATTCTTTGTAATGGTAGGAACATAGAGTACCTTACTGAGTAGGTTGATGTTTCCATTAGGTGCTTTGACATTGCCTATTTTCTCCACAAGATGTCTTGTGTCATCTCCTGTTTGTACCTCATGCTTATTCCTTGGATCTTCTAAATCTGATAAGAGTGCCACATTTCCTGCCACATGATTTGAACAACTTGAATCTATGTAGAAAACATGCTCATCAGATTTACCTTGTGGCATAGCCATGTTCATGATCAATAATGAATCCTCTTTGTTTGAGTCTTTTGTGTAGTTATTGAAGTCTCTCCTTCCTTTGTAGCCTCCTTGATAGTTTGAATGATTGTAGTTGTTGTAGTTGCCATGATAATTGTTGAACCTTCCTCTTGAGTAGCCATAACTTCATCTATTGTATCCTTTGCCTCTTTGATTCCTGGAATTCCTAAAGCAATTTTCAGTTGTATGATTAGTTAGTCCACAAATAGAACATGAGTTGGAGTCTTGGGATCTCCCACTGCCTTGTCTACCTCCTCTTCCTCTACCTCTGCCATGTCTTCCTCTACCTACATCGTTAGCTTGATATGTACCCGCTTCATCATCCACTTTCTTTGCCTTTCCTTTGTTATCTTTGGACTTGCTTTGTTGATATATTTAGGTAGTGATGTGTGTGAACACACTAGGATTGCTGGGGCACTTTTTTCCCTCTTTAGGAGGTTTTTTCTCCCCGGCTTGTATATACGCCTATTGCCCTAATGGGCTACTTATCTTTGTACATTCTCTAGTAATACATTCAGTATTGTGTGTTTGTTCTCCAAGCTTATTCTTCTTCCTTGTGCTGTTCGCGTGCTTCCGCAGACATCTATCTCCAAGCAAAAATCTACAAATGCTGCACATTTGAAGAACCAGGATAAAGGTGAGAAGAAATCAGAAAAGCAGAAATTGTTTTGCAAGTACTGTAAAGGGAATGATCATATCATAAAGAACTGTCCAAAACTGGCTGCAAAAGAGGCAAAGAAAAAGGAGGCTGGAATGGTTGTTGCAGAGGCCTCTACACCAAAAACAAAGTCTGCAAATCTTGTGCAGGAAGAAGAATGGGCGTTTACTACTGTCTGCAGTTTTGACCCATCTTCTCATGATCAGTGCATGTCTGCAGTAGACTCAGATGTTTGGTACTTTGACAGTGGGGCGACCAAACATATTACCTCGCAGCGCAGTTTCTTCTCTTCACTCGAGCCTGCCCCTACAGGGAATACTGCTACATGCGCCAACAACTCCTCTTATTCTGTTATGGGAGTTGGTAAAATCATTTTGACTACTGTTGATGGTAGTTCTTTCACTTTTTCAGATGCTTTATTTGTGCCAGGGATAAAAAAGAACCTGTTATCAGTTTCTGCATTAGCCAAGATTGGCTTGGTTGTGAAATTTGTTGATGATAGGTGTACAGTTCATGATCTCTCAAATGGCGATGTGATTATTGCTTCTGGCATTTTATGTCGTGGGTTGTATAAGCTCATAGACTATGAAAGATCTATAAATGATTTGGCATGTGCAGTAAATGATTCTCAAGCTATGTCAAATGCAAAGCTTTGGCATGCACGCTTTGGTCATCTGAATTTTGCTAGTTTGCTATGCCTACAAAAATCTGAAATGGTGTCCTCTTTGTCCAAAATTGAGGCACCTGGAAAACATGTTTGTGAAGGCTGTATTTTGGGCAAAATGCAGCGTTCATCCTTTCCAAAAGATGGTTCAGTTTGGGCTACTCGGAAATTGCAGCTTGTACATAGTGATGTATGTGGTCCTATGCAGACACCTTCTTTTGGGAATTATCTTTACTTCGTGACTTTCATCGATGATTTTTCCAGGCATGCATGGGTATATCCATTGAAGGCAAAGTCCAAAGTGTTCATGTGCTTCAAACAGTTTTTGGTTTTGGCTGAAAATCTCTCAGCATGTAAAATGGGTACCCTCTATTCTAATCGAGGGGGGGAATATATGTCTTCTGATTTTAATGCATTTCTGGCTGAACGTGGGATAAAACACCAGTGTACAGTGCCGTATACACCTCAACAGAATGGAGTTGCTGAACGAAAGAACAGTTCACTCATGGAGATGGCGAGGTGTATGGTCAAGAGTCAGGCTTTACCACATAGTTTCTGGCTTGAGGTTGTCATGTGTGCAGCATATGTACTTAACGGGTGTCCCACTAAAGCGCTGCAGTCTATCACTCCATATGAGGCTTGGCATGACCGCAAGCCATTTGTTGCTCACCTGCGTGTTTTTGGTTGTTTGGCATATGCTTTAGTGCCTGAACAACATCGCAGAAAATTGGATGATAAGGCAGTAAAATGTATTTTTGTTGGGTACAGTTCTGAAAGTAAAGGCTATCGTCTGTATCATCCACAGACTAAACACATTCTGGTTAGCCGTGATGTTGTCTTTGTGGAAGATGCTATTGAGCCATTGCTTTCATGTACTAAGGAGACATTTGTTAGCTCCAAAGACATGTATGATATGTTGATGCCTCTTTTTACAGGTGGATAGTCTAGTGCTGGTCCTAATGAGGCAACTTCTCAGCCTTTGCAGGTTTCATATGATGATGCAGATCATTCTATTTCTGATGCAGATTTACATGATGCACTTGTTGATGAGAGAGCTGATATTGAGCAGGCAAAAACTATGCCAAAATGGCTGGTGCAGACTTTGCGTGACAGCAAATTAGATGCACCTTTGTCATATCGTACTCGTTCAAGCTCTCATAGTGCCTCCTTTGCATCATATTGCTATGCTATGGCTTCGTCTAGTCTCTGTGATGAGAATGAGCCTGTTTCTTTTGATGAAGCACATAATTCAGAAAATTGGATGGCTGCCATGCAATCTGAATATGATGCTATAATGAAGAATGGTACATGGTCTTTATGTGACTTGCCTCCTGCCAAGAAGGCCATTGGCACTAAGTGGGTATACAAGCTGAAGCATAAACCTGATGGTACAGTTGACAGGTATAAGGCTAGGCTTGTTGCAAAGGGTTATGTGCAGGAAAGAGGCATTGATTTTGATGAGACCTTTGCACCTACATGCCGTATGACTACTGTTCGGAGCATTTGTGCACTTACAGCCCATCATGGTTGGAATGTACATCAGTTAGACATTAAAACAACATTTCTGAATGGTGACTTGCATGAAGAAGTGTATGTTTTTCAGCCCCGTGGCTTTGTGCAAAAAGGGCATGAAAACCAGGTGTGCAGGTTAAAGAAGGCATTATATGGTTTAAAGCAAGCACCACGTGCTTGGTATGAGAAGATACATGCCTATCTGATTGCACATGGTTTTGAGAACAGTCCAACTGAAAGCACCTTATATGTTAAGCGTGCTAATGATGTGCTTCTGATCATTGTTGTCTATGTTGGTGACATGCTTCTCACTGGTCCTACTGAGACACATATTGCTGATTTTAAGGCTGATTTGCATGCCTCATTTGAGATGGCTGATTTGGGACATTTGCATCACTATTTGGGCATTCAATTTATGCAAGTTGATGGTGGAATGGCTTTGTGTCAACCGAAATATATTGACACATTATTGCAGCGTTTTGGCCTTGAAGACTGTAAGCCTATTGCCACTCCTATGGAGACAGGTTTACGATTGAGTCTTCATGATGCTGGAGATGCATTTGATGCTGTTCTCTATCAGCAGGCTGTTGGATGCTTGATTTACCTATGCATTACTTGGCTAGATATTCAGTTTGCTGTCTCACAGATGAGCAGGTTTATGCATTGCCCAAGAGTCACGCATTGGAAGGCGGTTAAGTGCATCTTTCGCTACTTGAGTGGTACTCGCCTACTTGGGTTGTTTTATCCCAAGGGGGGATCACTACCGCCAGATTTGCATGCTTTTTCTGACTCAGATTGGGCTAGTTCCTATGACACTCGTGTGTCCACCAGTGGTTTTTGCTTCATGCTTGGTAGCTCATGTATATCTTGGTTGTGCAAGAAGCAGCCTATTGTGGCCACTTCCAGTTGTGAGGCTGAGTATAGGGTAGCTTTCACAGCGACTGTTGAGTGTGTGTGGCTCATACGCCTTATGGCTGATTTGGGTGTTGGTCAGTCTTTTGCCACCACCATCTTCACTGACAGTCAGAGCGCATTGGCAGTTGCGAGGAACCCTGTGTTCCATGCTCGCACTAAGCACATTGAGGTGCATTATCACTATGTCAGGGAGAGGTTCTCCGCTGGGGAGATCAGCTTGGCATATGTGCCCATGCAGGAGAACATTGAAGACCTTTTCACGAAGGCTCTGCCTAGGGAGAAGTTTGAAGCTTTCCGCAAAGCTTTGGGCTTACTTCCTTTTGTGGAGTGATTTCCACATAGCTTGGAACTTCCTTATACATGAGTGCCAGCTTTGTTCACCGCATCACTCCCAGGGGGATTTGTTGATATATTTAGGTAGTGATGTGTGTGAACACACTAGGACCGCCGGGGCACTTTTTTCCCTCTTTAGGAGGTTTTTTTCCCCCAACTTGTATATACGCCTATTGCCCTAATGGGCTACTTATCTTTGTACATTCTCTAGTAATACATTCAGTATTGTGTGTTTGTGCTCCAAGCTTCTTCTTCTTCCTTGTGTTGTTCGCGTGCTTCTGCAGACGTCTATCTCCAACACTTTTATCAGTGTATAAAGCTAAAGATTGATTACCTTTAGAGCTTTCTCCATTTTTTATAAGCTTTGCCTCTTGAGTAAGTAGTTGTCCAATGAGTGTATTGAAATCAGGTACATGCATGTCCATGTACAAATCCATAGCTGTGGTGAATGCTTCCCACTTGTCATCTGCCTTCAAGCCATTGATGACCTGCCTTACAATTTGCTCTTCATCTATCCAATGCTTCCCAACTGATCTGCTATGTCCTTGAGCTTTGTGACAAAATCAGTCACATTTTGTTTGGGAGCTTTCTTGAGAGTTGTGAAATCTAGCCATAGTTGATGCTTCCTAGCTTTGGTACTTGAAGAGAAGAAGGCTTCAAGTGCATCCCACACTTCCTGAGATGTCTTACAACTTCTAATGTGAGGCAACAAAAAATCTGAGATAGAGTTGAGGAGATAAGACCTTGCAAGTGCATCCTTGGAGCACCATGTGCTCAATCTTTCTTGCTCTTCTTGTGTTGGTTGGCTTTTGTTCCTCAAACTTGGCATAACTTCATCTCCAGCCACATAACCATATAAACTTCTACCTTGGAGATAAGCTTCCATTCTTAACGACCAAGGTGAGTGGTTACATCTGTCCAATTTGTCAATTGATGAAGGAAATCCATCTGCCATGTTGTCCAACCTTGCTCTGATACCACTGTGAAAAGATGGATAGGTATGTGCTTGAAGATGAAGAGGTGTTGCAAAATCCTTGATCGACACCAGCCAAATGAACTCTAGGAGTATATGGTGGGCCCTTTTAGTTTGCCAATGGATGTATTAGACACCCTATGTACCTTGGAAGATCACTCTCAAAAAGATAGATCAAAACAGATAAGTTGGAGTTAGCTCAGAGGTGAAGAACTTGCTATTTTGGTTCATACTCCTATCCAGTGTTTTGCATAATTCTCTGAGCACAGCAACAATTAGCTTAATTCCTCTTAGAGAACTGTAGTTAACTTAAAGAGCTACCTTTCAAGAGTAATCTCATAAAAAATAATGAACCACACACTGAGAAAGATGTTTAACAAGTGATGACATCATCTCGATTTTCACGGGCTTCTATAGTAATGAGACCAGTGAGCAGAAAAATGAACATAACTCCAGATTTAAGAATCCAATGATTATAAAAATTTGTACGCTTATAGTAGATAGTATGCAAAATTCAAAAAGCTTTAAATCATTGAATCTGGGTAAGCACACACTGAGAAAAAGCTCTGACCCAATGAGTAAAAAGTCGGGTACCTGACAGAGAAGTGAAAATGAATAGACATTGTTGACTTCAACTAAACATAATTGAAGATTGAAATACTCAAATGAAATGAAAATTGGTGATAATATAGTAGAATTATAGAGCTAACTTTAGCAAGTTAAATCACTGAAAATGATGCACCAAGCCCAGAGAAACCATCTCTGCAATCTGACTGAGAAAACTAAGAGATATGGTAGTGAGTAGTACACTTCACAAGAACATGGAAATATGAACTCAAATGATCATGAAAATGCAAGTATATTGCTTGTACAATACAATGGACTTACTGATTCATATGTGGGCCTTGGAACCACACCTTGATATGGAATAAAGCTCAGCTCTTGGAGGTCTTCACATAGGTCTCTCTAACCACGACTAAAACTGCCATCTATTTATAGTTGAGCTTGGGAGGCTAACTTCCCTCAATCACTCTCCAATCAATTAGTGATTGATTTGATTCTCTACCTACCAAAAATCATGAATTCGTGGCTCCTCTTTCCCTTTTTGATCAAGTGGACTCAACCACTTAAGAGTCTTTCACTTTTACATTAAGTAAAGTCTTCAAAAGTTACAAGAGGTAGTTCACAAGTGAACTTTACATAGTATTCATTTTAAGGCTTCTTCTATGACTTTGTGGGACTCAAGCCAATACTTAGGCTTGTCATAGACTTGCTCCAACACAGAGCACATTGGCAGTTGCGAGGAACTCTATGTTCCATGCTCGCACTAAGTACATTGAGGTGCATTATCATTATGTTAGGGAGAGGTTCTCTGCTAGAGAGATCAACTTGGTATATGTACCCACGTAGGAGAACATTGCAGACCTTTTCACGAAGGCTCTACCTACGGAGAAGTTTGAAGCTTTTTGGAAAGCTTTGGGCTTACTTCCTTTTGTGGAGTGATTCCACATAGCTTGGCACTTCGTTATATATGAGCGCCAGCTCCTTGTTCACCATATCACCCCCAAGGGGGATTTGTTGATATATTTAGGTAGTGATGTGTGTGAACACACTAGGACTACTGGGGCACTTTTTTCCCTCTTTAGTAGGTTTTTTCCCCTTGACTTGTATATACACCTATTGCCCTAACGGGTTACTTATCTTTGTACATTCTAGTGGTAATACATTTAGTATTGTGTGTTGGGCTCCAAGCTTCTTCTTCTTCCTTGTGCTGTTTGTGTGCTTCCATAGACCTCAAAATCCAATAGTTATGAAATCCATAGAGATGGATTCTTTTTTTTTCGTAAGGCACATCAAATGGTTCTAACATACCAGGACTCCTATTAAATTAACCCTTAACATGTTGACATTTTAGACATTCTTTCACATACCTCCTAATGTCATGTTTCATATACGACCAATAGGGAAGTTTTCACTTTAGCATAAGTCCTAGAAAAACTAGGGTGTGTAGAGAAAGGTACATCATTGTTGAAACATCAAGCTTTCATTATGCTTGAGGTGGATATGCTCTACATCAAATCCATCATTTGGATGGTGCCATATATGTACCTTGAAGAATAGCACTTATGTGCACATTATTTCTTTGTATTAATTGGTTGATCACTTATGATCATTTCTTGTAAGGTTCAAGGTATTTAACTTTGTAAAAGGAATGAGTAAAAGGTCTAAAGGCAAAAAGTTATAAGTGGTTGAGATTGATTCTCGATCAATCAATCAATAAGTAGATATGACTTCAACTTTCTCTTTTCCCAGATTATAGGAAAAGATTCCAATCAATCTAAACTACCAAACCTGATAAATTTTGAATTCAAATTCATCAAGAAAAGGCATCGTCATATCCCCAAGAGTCTATATAAAGACTCCAAAACATTTGTACAAAAATTAGAGTGTTGATTTGAAGCAATAGATATACTCTTTGATCATTGCTTGGTACCACTTCTATTCTCTCCTCCTTCCTCAGACTCAGACAACTTGTAGAGAATGCTTCTCTCTCTATAGAGCTCCAAATCAAGTGTTTTTTATGAATTCACTGGAAAGGTATAATTATTTAGTTTACGTATATAAATTTTCAAGTCATTTGATTTAATACCTTCAAAGGAATCTGAGTTCTACAATCTTGGGGTCATTGTCTGCATATCCTTGAAAAATCGGGGTGACATCCAATCAGTGTTGAGGTGATTGTTCCTTCATTAATTGATATAAATTAGGGATTTCATGCATTTTAGCAAGCCAAAATTATGTATGAAACTCCCTTAATAAGAATTTTTACAATTAAAACTGTGGTGACTACTCTCAGTGTTTGAAGTCATAACTTCCATCCATTTTTAGAAAGCTTTTGTGAGCTAGTAAAGGTGCAAGTTATCAGTTTTGCATCAACTTGTTCTTGTTGATGTCCAAAAGTAGCTATTGGGTTTTATTGCACTAAACTCAAGCCTAAAAGTTCTATTTTACATATCCAAAGAGCTAGAGCTGGTCCTATGCTAGTTTTCTGGACCAACTTCACCACCTGATAACTCAACTTGCCAAGCCTCTCCAAGCTTCTCCAACTTCTTTCAATGGTATCAGAGCAACTTCAAGATGGGAGATGGCTTTACATCAATGATTGATAGACACAACTATGCTGCTTGGAAAATCAAAATGAAGGCTTATTTGCAAGGAAGAAATCTATTTGGGATTTTATTAGGTGATGAAGCAATGACTATTCCAAGATCCAAAGGAGGACGTACTCAAGAAGAAATAGATAAGCTCACACTTTGCTGTGCAAGGGATGCTCAACAAAGGTCATACATACTAAACTCTATCTTTGATTTTCTATTACCACAAATTAGAGGATGCAAGACATTGAAGGAGACTTGGATGCCCTAGAGACTTTATTTTTGTTGGTACAAAGGCAAGGAAGAACTGAGTTCAACTAGATGAAGAAGACTCCAAAACAAACCATCACAAAGTTTGTTACAAAGGTCAAGGAGGTTGCTAATCAATTGGCATCCATTGGAGAGCTGGTTGAAGAAGAGGCCATCATTAGGCAAATTCTCAATGGGACTAGATGTGACAAACAATGGCAATCTTTCACCACAACCTATGATCTCATCATGGATGTGCAAACTCCAAATTTCAACATCTTTCATGGACAACTCTTGAATCAAGAGGCCAAAAATAGCATAAAAGAAGGTAACTCATATCATGGTAATTCAATTAATGCTCTATATATAGATAAGAAGGACAAAAATCTCAAAGGCAAGAAGAAGGAAGAAGATGAAAAGGAGACTTCCCAAGCCAACTTTGCAGGCAAGAGCAAGTGGAAAGGGAAGAAGAAAGGACCAAAGCATGACAAAACTGAAGTCCAAAATGTTCACCCTTGTGCCATCTTTGATCAGATCAACCACACCAGTCATAAGTGCTAGTTAAATGGGAAACCCCAGAAAGGAAGTGGAAGGGGTGGATATGGAAGCAATAGAGACAGAGGAGGACATAAATTCAATAATAACAATAGAGGCCATAATAGAAGGGACTACAATAGTTATTCTGAAGATCAACAACATGAAGACTCATTGCTCTTGATGAATCTAAGCCACAAGGAAGGTAAAGAAGATGATAACTTATTCTACATAGAATTAGGATGTTCAAATCATGTTGCATGCAACATAGCTCTCTTATCTGATTTGAAAAGTCCAAAGCATAGACATGAAGTTCAAATAGGGGATGATAGAAAGCACACTGTGGAGGATTGGCAATGTCAAAGCTTCCAATGGCAAGAAAAATATTATGAGAAAGGTACTCTATGTTCCCATTGTTACAAAATTTCTAATAAGTGTAGGCTAAATTGTTGAGAAAGGCTTGCAAGTTAGGTTCATCCAACATGGAGCTTTTGTGGAAGATCCATGTTAAGGCTTCAAGAAGATAGGTAGAGGTGAGGAGCATGGTAGGCTGTTTACTTTTGAAGGCTCTTTACTTTTGAAGTAAGAGAAACAAAAACATAGCTCTATTCAACTTTGGGTCTTAAACCCTAAGTGAGTTTGAAGTCTGGCATAAGAGGCTAGCTCATGTGAATGAAAGAACCGTAAAGGATATATGCACGGATCAAAATGTTCTTGGATTTCCAAACATATAAAAGCAACACATGATCATCAGATGTGATGCATATCAGATTAGGAAGGCACAAATACAACCATTCAACCAGAAAGGCTACATCCACAATAACGTATTGGACCTAGTACATAAAGATGTATGGGGTGTTGGAGCAAGTCTATGACAAGCCTAAGTATTGGCTTGAGTCCCACAAATTCAAAGAAGAATCCTTAAAATGAAGACAATGTAAAGTTCACTTGTGAACTACCTCTTGTAACTTTTGAAGACTTTATTTAATGTAAAAGTGAAAGAATCTTAAGTGATTGAGTCCACTTGATCAAAAAGAGAAAGAGGAGCCATGAATTTGTGATTTGTGGTAGATAGAGAATCAAATCAATCACTAGTTTATTGGAGAGTGATTGAGGGAACTTAGCCTCCCAAGCTCAACTATAAATAGATGGCAGCTTTAGTCGTGGTTAGAGAGACCTCAGAGAAGACCTCGAAGAGCTGAGCTTTATGCCATATCAAGGTGTGGTTTCAAGGCACACATATGTATCAGTAAGTCCATTGTGTTGTAAAATCAATATACTTTCATTTTCATGATCATTTGAGTTCATATTTCCATGTTCTTATGAAGTGTACTAGTCACTGCCATATCTCTCAGTTTTCTTAGTCAGATTGCAGAGATGGTTTCTCTGAGCTTGGTGTATCATTTTCAGTGATTTAACTTGATAATGGTAGCTCTATAAGTCTACTATATGCTCACCAATTTTCATTTCATTTGGGTGTTTCAATCTTTAGTTATGTTCAGTTGAAGTCAACCCTGTCTGTTCATTTTCACTTCTCTGTTAGGTACCCGACTTTTTTACTCATCTTGTCAGAGCTGTTTCTTAGTGTGTACTTACCCAAATTCAATGATTTGAAGCTTTTTGGATTCAGTATGTTTCTAGTATAAGCGTAAAAATTTTCATAATCATTGAATTCTTAAAGCTTGAGTTATGTTCATTTTTCTGCTCACTGTTCTCATTACTGTAGCAGCCCATGAAAATCGGGATGATGTCATCACTTGTTAAAAAATCATTCTCAGTGCATGGTTCATTATTTTTTATGAGATTACTCTTGAAAGTTAGCTCTTTAAGTTAACTAGAATTCCCCAAAAGGAATTAAGCTAATTGCTGTTGTGCTCAGAGAACTATGCAAAACACTGGACAGGTGTATGAACCAAAATAGCAAGTTCTTCACCTTTGAGCTAACTCCAACTTATCTGTTTTGATCTATCCTTTTGAGAGTGATCTTCCAAGGTACATAGGGTGTCTAATACATCCATTGGTAAGCTAAAAGGGCCCACCACATACTCTTGGAGCTCATTTGGCTGGTGTAGATCAAGGATTTTGCAACACCTCTTCATCTTCAAGCACATACCTATCCATCTCTTCACTGTGGTATCAAAGCAAAGATGGCAGATGGATTTCCTTCATCAATTGACAAATTGGACAGATGTAACCACTCACCTTGGTCGTTAAGAATAGAAGCTTATCTCCAAGGTAGAAGTTTATATGGTTATGTGGCTGGAGATGAAGTTATGCCAAGTTTGAGGAACAAAAGCCAACCAACACAAGAAGAGCAAGAAAGATTGAGCACATGGTGCTCCAAGGATGCACTTGCAAGGTCTTATCTCCTCAACTCTATCTCAGATTTTTTGTTGCCTCACATTAGAAGTTGTAAGACATCTCAGGAAGTGTGGGATGCACTTGAAGCCTTCTTCTCTTCAAGTACCAAAGCTAGGAAGCATCAACTATGGCTAGATTTCACAACTCTCAAGAAAGCTCCCAAACAAAATGTGACTGATTTTGTCACAAAGCTCAAGGACATAGCAGATCAGTTGGGAAGCATTGGATAGATGAAGAGCAAATTGTAAGGCAGGTCATCAATGGATTGAAATCAGATGACAAGTGGGAAACATTCACCACAACTATGGATTTGTACATGGACATGCATGTACCTGATTTCAATACACTCATTGTACAATTACTCACTCAAGAGGCAAAGCTTATCAAAAATGGAGAAAGCTCTAAAGGTAATCAATCTTCAGCTTTATACATTGATAAAAGCAAGTCCAAAGATAACAAAGGAAAGGCAAAGAAAGTGGATGATGAAGCAGGTACATATCAAGTTAACTATGCAGGTAGAGAAACACATGGCAGAGGTAGAGGAAGAGGAGGTAGACAAGGCAGGGGGAGATCCCAAGACTCCAACCTATGTTCTATTTGTGGACTAACTAATCATACAAATGAAAATTGCTTTAGGAATTCCAGGAATCAAAGAGGAAGAGGATATGTCACTCTAGCACAATGGCAAGTACCAATGTGAGGAGATCCACCTCATAATTGTCAATATGTGGAGACGTGAGGACTAGTATGAAGACTATGAGCAAGTGATGGCACAAGTGCGTGAGTGAGAAGCACACAAACATGCACACACACACACACAAGGCAAGAACAAGGAGAGGAACAATGGAGTTCTTTGCATTAATCAAAAAGTCTCTTACATAAGCTCAAATCACTAACAATGTAACCCCAAAAATGAGCTCTCTAGCTCTTTTTATAGTTTTTTTGACTAGCTTTGGCCTTGTCTAGACCTAGTGTCCGTCCTAGTTAAAAATTAGGTTCTAGAGCCTATTTGGGGGCTCAAACAGAGTCTAAAAATTATGAAAATTGATATGTAGCTAATTCTAACACTCCTCAAGCTTGAGGACTCCTAGGCTTGAACAAAATGGAGTCTGTTCTATCAAAAATGGAATTTACAATGTTTGTGTAGTTATTAAAATCACTTGAGTTGGGAATAGTCCATGGAAAAAAAATGATTAGGCCTTGTTACCAGATTGTGCATGATTGCTCCTTTGTCCCTATATGCTCTTCTTATGACTTGTATGCCAACACTCCCCCCTTCCTAGCGTCCATCGCCCCTGACAGACCTCTGTTCTAGAGGGTGGTCAATATAGTATTGGATAACATTGGTGGCTAGCTCATGTTCTCCTATCCGTAATCCTTGTGCTAGATCAACTTGCAGTGCATCCCAATTTATTGCACCTAGGACATCGGGTTGCAGTGTCGTGTAGTACTCAGAGTACATAGCCTGTTCACATGCAAAGAGATGAAGCAGGTGTGTAGGCTTCGGTGCAAAGACCTCCGAGTGATACTCCCGAAAACCCGACCTGAACATCTCTTTGAATGTCTGTTTATAGCATGCGGGGAGGTATTTGATGCATGCATGCCAAGCGTAAGCCACACGAATGCTAGAGGTGGTGCTCATGTCATACACCAAATCATAATTTCCATTGGTAAACCCCGGTAGACGTACCTGTGGTGCTTCTGCATTTCTAAAAGTTTTGAGCATCATGTCCAAAATTTTAAGCATCATTTGGGCTTCAACATCCGGCATGGGCTTCAATCGAGGCATCCAATGTCGAATTGTTGCCATCATGTACGCTATCGATGGGGGTCCCTGTGGTGGCACTATGTATGGATAATTGAGCCACTCCTTACATTGAGCATTATTTTGTACCTTTATGTTGAATGCTTTCCAAGATCTATGTCGTGGAACGGGGCCACAACATGGATTGTACAGTAAATGTAAAGAAGCGTGGTTCCATGTGCGGAGCATTTTAGGATATGTCTCTAGAAGCTTTTGCCGCCATGTCGGTTGATAGATTCTACCTTTCTGTGCTTCTGGAGGAAGGTATTCTGGTTGAAATTGTGTTGCGAAGGAAGGAATCTTTCCTGTGACTCTCTGTATTTCTGAATTGTAATCTGCCAGAATGACGTAGTAAGGCTTGTATTGGAGTTCTGATGATATGATGAGACGTCTAGATGACAAGTTCTTGAAATAACTAGATTGTAATACTGTGTCTTCTATGACTCTCGTGACCTGATTCTATATCACCGTGCGCTCTTCATGAGAACTCCCGATTTCTTCCACCTGTTTTAACCACGGGGGTCATGGTGCTTCAAACATATCCTAGCCTTCTTCTGTTTGGCATCCCCTTGGGATGGGTTGCGGCTCGGATCCTCTTCAAATGTCTGTTCCATAGGAATTTGAACTGTTTCTTCATTGGTGGGAGCCTCAGGTGGGGAAGGTGGTCTTTCATATTGTAGTAGGCATGCTTGCAATTTTGTGGCCTGTTTTTGGAGATCTTTTAGGGCCTCGGAGTCCATGAGAAGTGAAGCAGTGGATGCGGTGGCTTGAGGGGCAGCTATCGTGTCCTTTTGTCGTTCCTGCTTCAGCTGATCTAGTTCCTCTGATAACTGGTCATGTGCCTCAAGTAGTATAGCATAATCTTCGAGTATTATCTTTATATTTTCTAGGGTCACTGCTTGGAATTTGGAGGGATTGAGCGTTGCCCCGGATGTGCTTTCGATGGTAGCCTCTAAGTTTTCCTGATTCTGTAATTAGAGACGTCGATTTTCTTCATGAGCAGCTGCAAGGTGTTGCTTGAGTAGGGCCATATTTTGCTGAAGTTTGGAGTTGCGTTCCAGCTATATCTGTAGATGGCTTTCCATGACTTGTATCGCTTCTTGGTCTACGTTCTGTAACTTAACTTCCAATTTGCCATGAGCCTCTTGTAAAGTTTGAAATTTTGTTTGGAGGCGAGCATTCTCCTCTTCTAGTGTAGCAAGACGATGTTGTAGCACTTTCAAGTGCTCTTGCAGTCGTTCGTTATGTTGCTGGAGCTGATTGTATTTTGTCCTTAATTGTGAAACACATGCAAGCATGGTGTCAAATGCATTCCCTATAGATGAAGGTGTATTTTGTACCATAGAAAATGCAGGAGGAGGGGATTGGGGATTGGGAAGAGTGAATGTTGTGCCTAGTGGAGATGTGTGTGTAGGTGAAATTGGTGGAGGGGGAATGGGGGATGGTGGAAGTGTGGGGGGAGGGGGAGGTGCCGTCGATGGTGAAATGTCCATACCTTCAGGGGTGGAAGTGATTGTAGTGTCTACCATATATATTGGAATGGTAGGTGGTGTGTGTGTGATAGTGGCGAATAAGTGTTGTGTGGATGGTGGAAATGGGATCGACGAGGAGGGTTGGGTGGTGGCTTGAAACATTCTAACAAGGTAGTCATGGACAGGTTGAAGGATTGGTGGTATGGGGGGTGGGAAGTGAGAACCTGGAGGAGGGAAGGTCATGAAAGGGGATGTGGTGGCAGGGAATCCAAAGAATATGGATCTAGAGTCAGGATGGCCTCTAGTTGAGGGCATGGGGGATGGTTGTCCTAGGGCAGGCTCTATGAAGGACTCAGTTATGATGGTGGTGGTATTATATAGAGGGTTTTCAAAGGAGGAAAACAAAGTGGAACTGGAGGTGGGACTATATAAAAGGAAGGTTTGCTTTGTGGGTTGGGTAGTCAAGGTGATATTTACAGCTTTTGTTCGAGGAGGTGATGGTGGGGGGGTCGGTGGTAGTGGTTCAGTTGATTCATCTTGGGTGTTTGGGAGCTCTTGGCCATATGTTACTACTGTTTGGGAGGTTGTCTCAATAGGTTCAAATGTAATAATAGGTCCTTCCCCCGTAGTAATGGGAATCTGGATGTTTTTACCAGACCGTGGTCGTGTTTGGAATCTTCGTGGGTCATATTGAACAGGAGGCCTCTGGATTGCTGCTCGGACTGCTTCCACTATCCCATACGTTTCTGCCACCAATAGTAGGCCTTCGCTGTATTCGAAGTCAACTCCAGCTTCTTCCAATAGTTGAGCCATGAGCACCCTACTGCTTTGTTCGGTGAGCAGTTGTTGCGACCGCGCTCGTTCCATGATTTGGTACAGCCTTCGGAGTTCTGCTGTATATGCTAGGGTTCCGGTGGTTTCTTCTACTTCTGCTTCTTCTCCTTCCTCTCCTTCTGCCTCTGAGTGTTCTAGTTGTTGAGATAGGGTTCTCTGCTAATGATCACCTCAATGTACATGGCGGTTGTCTGTGGATTTCCTTCGTCTTTGGGAAGAGGTGCCCTATTCTTCTATGTCCGAAAAGAATTCTACATCAAAGAGTTGGGTATTCTGTAAGAATGATTCGAAGTCGAAGGTGCTCATCCCTTCAAAATCTCCAATCGTAGGAAACTCAAATTCAGGAGGGACAGGAGGAGCCGATGGGGCAGCTTGTGATGTACCTTCAGATCCAACCCTGGGTATTCTAATGGTAAAGGGTGGTACAGTGGCCTCCCCTCATGGTGAGACTTCCGGAGTCATCAAAACTTCACGTGTCTGGACACAAGGGATCGATCCCCTCATGCGCTTGGATTGATGTGTGGCAGTTTTGAGTAGCTTAAACAGTTGTAGTTGAGCCCAAGTTAAAGCACGTTCAATGGGTACATCATATGCTAAGCATCTGTAGATAATGTGCATGATTGCACAACAACCATTCACCACTAGTTTTCTAGATGACTTTTTATTTGCTTCATACAATTGCTCCACAATCCATACAAGAAGCTTAATCGGTAATGCACCTGTCTCTGCCAAGTAAAGAGCGAACCATATTCGTTTGTGGGGTTGGCTGAATCGATCCTGCCCAGGAAACGCAAAATGTTGCATGCACATACGGAGAGGGATAGACACGTTTGGTGTGAGTGCTTCCATATCTTTCAGCTTCAGTAGTTTTCGGTCCTTCATGTTAGTGGGAATGAGAGCATCCTTCTCAGAAGGTACATGTGTGCCATGCATATTCAATGCAAATCTCACCAATTCCAATGTAAGTTCGAACCTCTTCAACTCGTTGTTGCCCAGCAAAGAAGGAAGAACGAACGTTCCTGGTTTGTCCTTTTCTGCATTAGCCTGTAATGTTGAGACCAAATAGTAACATTGTAGAAGATCTGGTTTGGGTAAGGGTGCCTCAAAGTATTCTGATAGCCCTGCACGTTGCCATATGGTTTGAAGGTCTTGTGTGTTCTGGAGGGTCTCAAATTCTTTGGAAAAGAACTGGAATTGGACCCATGACTTGTCATACTCACACTTGGACTCCCAGATATACTTAGCCTCTCCTAAAGGCCCTGGCATGCCATTGAACCAATGAGAATTTGCATGGACTCTCTCTGTTATTCCTGTGAGAGGTATGGGTATTTGCTAGAGGCGTTGCAGCTCTACAAGTCGTTCAGTTGGTGACACATCAATAGGTAGACTGTCCACATTAATCCCTACAATACTTACTCCTGCTTGTGAGCTCGAGCCTACTGCTCCTGCCATGAGACTGCTTGTAGTTGTTGATGCTTATCTGCTCGAAGAAGAGAGGCATATTAGCATTGCATAGGAAACAGGATGTTATGGTGTTCCCTCCACAATAGTAACATGAAATTCCAAGTGGTTAGGGATTAGTGGGTGAAGTGTTTGTGATGTGTGTGAATATTGGTTAGTAGGTTAGTGTTTATCCTAGATGCATACTTTGGATGTGCAATCTACTCAGAATGCACCTACATCAGAGGGGACGTATTTACAAAATTGGGTTAGGCAGTTTGATATGGGGTTTAAGTCTCCAAACTTTGATTGTGGAATCATAGCTTTTAGTGGTGATGACATGTAAGGGTTTGTGGACTGGATTGTGTTGGATTTGGGACCTTTTGGGTACCCATTTCCCGACATTCCTAGGTGTGACCGAAGATGTAGTGGTGGGGAGTGTAGATGTTTCCCCTGGGATTTGTGCCAAAGGTACTTGTGGGTATTGATTCAATCTAGTGAATGGAGGTGAAGCTATTTGAGCTCGTAAGCAGGTCTTGGGCACCCATATGTGTCTAGCATTTGGGATAGTCTTCATTGACCACTTTGGAACCCAAATAGAAATGGTTCGTCTAGATTGATGCCTAGGATACTCCTTCATTGTAATCCTCGACCCTGTAGCTCGTTTGGTGCATCTTTGGGATCCTGTCTCCAAAGCTGAGGGTTGTTCACCCTTGCGTACCCAGATCTGCTTCATGCCCTGTTGTACTTTATTTTGCACCAGTCATTGATCCTGCTTCCTCTGTGTCATGTGTTGTCCTGCTTGCCTTCCTGGGAATTTCTTTGGAAAAGAAGGGAACTCCTTATTGACTTCTGCACCTTGGTCAAGAGCGACAATCTTCTGCACCATAGAACTTTGGACAAGAATAGCATTGTTATCTTCATGTGGGTTCCTGGAGGGACCAGGATTTGGTGCCTTTTCTAGTGGCCTGAGTGCTTGATTTCCTAATTCAATCGTGATGTGGTTTTGGCCTACCCAAGGCTGAAGAAGTCCACTTCTTAGGTTGAGGTTGACTGCATGATCATAGATCCAGTCTTGGCGCAAGACCTGAGGTTTCCTACTGCCACCCTCAACTTTGTTTCACCTAGTCGTTCAAGATCGAAAATTCTTGAGGATAGCTTGATCGCTGAAATATCTTCCCACTTAATGACGTCTCCACGTTTCATTGGCTCTGGAATCAGCCTCTCACGCTCTGTAGGAGTATGCGTCCCATGGATCTTAATAGCAGCTCTAATCAAATCTTTTGTCAAATAAAACCGTTTGAATGAGGGGTCGTTCACTAAGGATGGCAAAATAAAGGTGCGTGGTAAATCCTTGTTTTCGGACGCTGTCAATGTTGTTACCATGTAGTAGCATCTGTAGAAATCCGGTTTAGGCAAAGGGTCACTGAAATATTCTGTGAAGCCTGCTCTCGCCCAAACATGCTTTAAGTCTTTTGTATTCTGTAGTCCTTCGAACTCTCTTGAGAAAAATTGGTATTTGCCCCATGTACGGTTGTCAAAAGTCAAATTGGCCTCGAAGATAAAGTCCGCATCTGCCAACGGTCCTGCTAGCCCTTGAAGCTAGTGAGAATTGCGATGAATCTTTTCAGTATAACCCCTGGGAGGATTGTCAATTGGCATAGGTCCTGGAAATCCCTGAAATTCTGGTGGTTGAGCCGTAGGGTGTGGTTCAGCTAGTAATTCACCAATGTTTGCCATGGATACACTGGGGCCAGCTTCAGATGGTCCTTCTGCCTGCATGATGAATGATGCGAATGCATAGAAGATCTGCTACAAAAGATTAACACATTAGTATGGAAATTAATCATGATCCCATTAAAGTGAGAGGGCAATCCCTTTCCATAACCTATGTGTAACCCGTGTAGCCGAGTGTTGTGATGTGGTTTATGGAATGATACTTGCAAAACTAATGCAAGTCTCTAGACACCTACATGCTTCAGATGATGCATACATTTCTTGATGAGATGTTCTTACAAGTGATGTTGGGCCATAGTGAGTGGATTTGTACAAGGTTCAGTCGTAAATGAGTTATTACAAGGATGGTGTTTAGTTAGGATGGGAGTAATGTTAGATAAGGGGGTCGGAGAAGTTGTTTGGATACGTCTCAATATCCATTTCCTAAGAGTTTCTGAGCGGGTGGTATGTTTCTGATGAGGGACAAAAGGTGATATCGGATGTGGTGGTATTGAGGGTTGAAGAGATTTCTGAGTGGTATATATTACATGGCTTGAGGGTTGAGCTATAATACACTGTTTGGGTACCCAAATCAGCGTGGGTGTGGGTCGGTTCATAAGGTACTTCTTGGTGATCCAAATCTGTCGAATGTTCGAACTTGTAGAAGAAGGTCGAGGAGATGTTGAATATAGAATCTGCTTCTTCCTTGACTTCTTCTTGTCATTGTCCGCATTGGTGAAATCTGTTGGTGGTTTTTGTCCTTTTGGCACCCATATTTGTCTCGTGCCTCTTGCTTTGTGATGTTGATACTGCTTTCCTCTTTGTGTCGTCTGATATTGTCGTCGGTCTGGGTTCCTTCGTCGTGGTTGACTCCTTTGTGGTTGAGGTTGAGAGGTCGGGTGGACACTCTGCTTTGGAAAAGAAGGGAGGTCCAACACTTGTGAAACCTGCCCATTAGGAAGTGCTCCGTTTTGTACTATTAATCTAGGCCAGTCCGCAGTAAGTGTGGAAGGATGGGCACTGCAGGGTGTTTTGCCCATGTGGCTGCTGATGGAGTCCACCTGACCGCTGATTGTCCCCATTTGACCATTGCTGGAAGACCGAGGGAAAATCTCCTGACAATCTTCTATCTGGCAATGATCCATCCCCAAGCTCTCATGGGTTGACTTTGGAGGGAGCGTGCTTAGCCGAGGGATTTGCCCAAATATCTTCCGGTCCTCCGTCGTGAGAGTTTCATAGGGTCCAGGGTTACATACCTCAGGTGGAGTGTTGTTAGGGAAGTCAAGCGGTATCACTCGCTTCTTATCTAAGGTTCCAATCTGTAAGGAGCCTTGTCTAAGATTTAGGTCCACTGAGTGATCGTATAGCCAATCTTGGCCAAGGATTAGGGATTCTATCAGGTCCTCGTCATGGCACACTAGTAGCTTCGCTGTCATGGTCACATCATGTATGAGGATAGGAAGGTCCACCTCACCCATGCAAAGGGGTTTCCATGCCTCCTAGCCCTATGAGGTATGCCTCAATTGGCCGCATTTCTATTCCCAAGTCCTTATAGTGGGACCATCTAATCGCGCTAGTCACAACACCTGAATCAATTAAAGCCCTAAGCTCTTGGCAAGGGTTTCCGTGCTCTAGCCTAACTGTAATGAATGGTCTCCTATCCACTATGCTAGGATGAGTTGTTGACTTTACTTGACACATGGGCATGGGTATCTGGGTGTTGTTTCCAGATGGTTATAATGTTCTCTCCCTAGTCCTTGTCTTCTTAACTTCATGCACTTAATGCGTTCTATAGCTTCTACCTGAGCTTCAGCACATATTCTATTTTCTTCCTCCTTACGCTTCTTTGCCAACGTGAGTCTTCTAAGCATATCCTCAGTAAGATGTTCCTGGTATAACTTGACTCTACAACCACTAATGTAATTAGGCATTATGTCTCCTTCTAGGGTGGCTAATTGTACTGCTCCACTTTTTGAGAGTCTGTTAATGATCATAGGTCCATAACCTCGCTTTTCTAGTTTCCGTGCGTGTTGTTTCAGCGTATATACTAGGACTAAATCTCCTTCTTTTAAGCCTTTATCTTTCATATGTGCATCAAAATATGCTTTCTGTTGCTTCTTTGCTGTGTAAATTCCTGCTGCTGCTTTTAGCCTGGTTTCTTCTAGTTGTTCTAAGTCCATTATCCTTGATGATAATTCATGGCCGGTCCACTGATGTTCTTGTGCAACCTTAAGGGTCGGTATCAAGAAGTCCAAAGGAAGCACAACATTTTGACCAAACACCATCTGAAAGGGAGTTGCATTGAGTACGAACTTGTAGGCCACTCGATATGCCCAAACAGCGTGGTGTAACTATTTGTCCCAATCTGAACATTTGTTGTTCACGAGTTTCGTCAGTACGTTACAAAGGATTTTGTTAGTACTTTCTGCTTGACCATTGGTCTGAGGATGATACGGTGCGGATTTCTTGTGAATCACCATAAAATCTTGTAACAAATATTCAATGACTTGGTTTAGAAAGTGAGTTCCTCGATCGCTCACTAACTCTATAGGCAATCCATATCTTGTAAAGACATTTTCAAATAAGAATTTTGCAGTCGTGTGTGCATCATTCTTTTTTGTGGCCTTTGCCTCTACCCATTTGGTAAGATAATATGTCGCAACAATAATGTATTCTGCATGTGTTTCTTTTGCAGGGGGGTTAATGGGTCCTACAAAGTCTATACCCCACTGAAAATGCACGTCCTCCCATCATGGGTTTCAATGGCATTTCATCTTTGCGAGTAGGAAACTGAGTTCTCTGGCACACATCACATCTCTTAACATAGGTATGTGCATCCATGTGAAGAATGGGCCACCATAATCCTGCAAAGAGGATGGCCTTGATTATCCTATCGGGTCCAAAATGACCTCTTGCAACACCTTGGTGTGCAGTCTCTAGTACGCTCAAATAATCACTTTCATGAACACATTGTCTTAAGTAACCATCTCGTCCTCGTTTGTATAGATTGTCGCCAATAAGCGAATAGTCTTGAGCTTCCTGCTCTAGACTGCGTTGTCGTGCTAAAGTCATTCCTTGAGGGAATGTTTTCGTCCTCAAGTACGTCACTAAAGGTTCACTCCAGTCTGGTGTGAGAGAGATGTGATATAATGTAGCATGTTCTACTGGTGGTCTTTCACAACAAATAGGGCATTCTTTACACAACTTGTAGACGTCTGCTTCCATCGAAGGCCAATATACTCCTAGTCTATGCAGAGTCTGCAAAGTACGATGTTTCGAATGATGTTGCTTTAATGCACCTACATGTGCTAATTGCAACCAATTCGCATGTTCTAATTCATCTACACAACAAGCAAGAATCTTCTGATTATCCTGTTTATATATACTTCCTGCTATGATTTGGTATCTCTGTGACTTGGTAATCTCTCCTTCCTTGATCCTTATCCTAGGATTCTTGGGTCCGTATGTGAGAATAGGAACAATAGGATTAGCCCATTCTGGTACTATCTCAAGGTTAAGCAAATATGCATCGGGTAATTCATCCACTATTCCTTGAAGAGCTTCTCTTGAGGTTAATCTTGAAAGGTGGTCAGCTCTAAGATGTGTCTTTCCTTCCCTGACTACTACTTCAAAGTCATACTCCATGAGTAATAGAAACCAACATATCAATCTTCCTGTGTTACATGGTTTATTGACTAAGTACAATAATGTTTGATGATCTGTAAAGAATTTGAACTTATTTGCCAACAAATAATGTCTGAATTTCTTTATGACGTAGATCATTCCTAGTCCTTCTCGTTCCGTAGTAGTGTAATTTCTTTCTGCTTCATTCAACTGTCTACTCGCGTAAGCTATGGGGAGATCTATATTACCTTCATTCGTGGGTTGTGCTAACACACATCCTATGGCATAATTGGATGCATCCACATATACATGGAATGACTTGCTCCAATCCGGGGTTGTTAATATAGGTGCTCAACACAAACGTCGTTTAAGTTCATTAAATGAATTCTCACACTCATCTGTCCATTCAAACTTGGTTAAAAGAGAGTACAGAGGCTTGGCTATGATTGCATACATGTGTATGAATTTTCTGTAATAACCGCAATGTCCCATAAATGCCTGTACCTCTTTCACGTTAGTTGGTCTAGGTAGTTCTGTGATTACTTTCACTTTTTCTTCATCCATCGAAATTCCATTCTTTGACACAATGTGTCCTAGAATTTTGCCTTGTCTGACCACGAAAATGCACTTTTTTGGGTTCAAACAAACCTGATATTCTCGACATTTGTCAAATACTTGTCTTAATTCTGGGATATGCGTATGTCTCATATTTGAATGTGCACATATGTCATCGACATATACTTTCAAATTCTTGTGTAAGAATTCCTTAAAAACATGACACATGAGTCACTGGAAAGTGGCAGGTGCATTTGTTAAGCCAAAAGGCATTACACGAAATGCAAATATGCCCCATTCTGTGGCAAAAGCCGTCTTGTGTTGATCTTCTGGAGCAATGGCTACTTGATTATAGCCTGAGAAACCATCAAGAAAGCTGTAAACTTCCTTGCCCGTGACTCTTTCCAATAAATGTTCCGTGATAGGAAGAGGATAACTGTCTCTAATCGTGGCGGCATTAAATTTTTTAAGGTTAATACACACACGCAATTTTCCATTCTTCTTGGGCACAACCACAATGAGGGATACCCATTCGGTATGCTCAATTTCGTAAATGAATCCTGCTTCTATCAAACGATCTATTTCTTCCTTAATCTTTGCAGCGTAGTTATCATTGTATGTGTATGGTTTTTGTTTCGTAGGTTTTGCATCTGGAGTCATAGGGATTCTATGGGAGCATATATCCAGATCTACTCCTTTCAAGTCTTTGTAACTCCAAGCGAAAACATCTCTATATTCGCGCAATAGGGCAACTAACGCTTCTTCTTCTTTAGTCGTCAAATCATGCCCTATGTAAGTACATTTTTCTTCTTCTCCTTCTATGGAAACTATGATTTTTTTGGTTTTCTCACGATTATCATATACTTCTCCAACGTCAGCTTTTTTGTTAGGCATTCGTACCATGATTTGTCTATCTTCTATTTCATATTTCTTGAAGTTTTCCGGAACCTCAAACAAAGATTCTTCCTCTTCTGACATGGTTTCTTTCTTCTTTCTTTTCTTCCCTTCACTTTTGGCAGTCACTTGTGTGGCTAACCTCACCTCATTCATAATTTCTTCGTGCCTCTGAGGGTGAGTTTCTACTTCGTAGAAGTATTCTTCCTCTGATGCAAAGGGTGGGTCCATAATAATTGACTCTAGGTCGAAATCACTCGCATCCTCAAATGGATCAGTGTTAGGTTCACATTCTTCTATAATTGAATCACACATGATTGGCTCTATCGTGAAAACTAAAATATCATAGCCATCCTCATCACAGTGGGGTGTCCATTGTTCTTCATTGATGGCTACATCCATGGTTGCTAGTATTTCTGCCCAACCATGAGGTTCGAATTCCTCGTCTGGAAATACTACAGGTGCGTAAGCTGGGTCTTGAAGAGTTCGTGGATGTTGTTCTGCACCTAAGGTCCTGGCTTCTAACCGCTCTTCCTCTTGTTTTGCCACTTTACACATCCATAAATGAGTGTCCTCGTGCAACCATGAGGGGTCTGACTCTAATGAATGTACCGATTCTGTTTCTACTTGTGTCTTATGGATGGTATTCCATTGTATAGGGGGTACGTCTCGATGTGAATAGTCTTTAAGATTGACTTTAGTAGTCACTCCTAAATGTTGCAGTACAAAGAATTAGTTCCCCAATCTTGTACAATTTGTAACTGACGCATGAATGGTCATCCTAAAATCATCTCGTAAGCATGATTTTTCGCAAAATCACAAATGGCAAAAGTATGCTCAAACTCCACACCACAAGTGGTGACAGATATGCCTTCTAGTAAGCCTAATGGTTTCTCTATATGTCCGTCAGCCATTTGTAGTTTCATCCTGGTGGGTCTTAGTGCTTGCTTGCCCCAATGTTTCCATAAAGCGGTGGTAGCGATGGCTACTCCGGCTCCTAAATCTAAGATGGCTTTCGTGGTGTAGCCCTGATGGGTTATTGGAAGATAAGTGTTACCTTCCTCTCCTTCGCTTACATCTCCGATCCTTTCTACGAGTATCTCTGGTACCTTCTTGTGTGTTCCTATCTGTGAGGGAGTAGTAGCAAGCTCGGGGAATTGATTTGCTACATGTTTCCACAGTTCTGGTTTAACCTTCAATAACTCCTCTAGAGTGAGGTGACACTGTACTTTGGTGTTCTTTACCACTTCCGTGTTTCTAGGGATTACTGATTCTTCATTCCTCACTATTATAGTGGGTGCTCTCATGCTAATAGACTTTGCTTCCCAAGGTCCTGTGAACTGAGGCAATTCTTGCAAAGAATTGGATTCAAAACCTGTGTGTTCACTCAATTGTTCTTCCTCCACATCATCGTAGATAGAGGGAATGTCTTGGGGAAATTGCTCTTGCAAGTCGTCTATTTCTTGAATAGGAGGATGGGTTCCTTGTTCTTTTCTCCACTTCTCTTCTTGTATTTCTCTCAGAATTTCATGAGAATATCTATGTATGGCAGACATGTTGTCTTCACCTTCTGTGTTGGGTACTTGAGACAGGGATGGTGCATTCCTTTCCTGTGTCTCTGAGGCAATAGGATTCCTATACTGATCCTTTTTCTCCCTGCTATCAATCAAGTATTCTAGCCTCTCCATTAATCCTTGAAAGTGTAACTCTGGTTTTGCCATGTTATTCCAATTTAGATATCTAGACGCTTCGAACATTGCTTGTGCTAATTCTACCATCTTCATGCAAAGTTTAGTTCTCTCAATTTCTAAGTTTGCTCGAGGGTAGTTCTTACTCATTTAAGCTATTTGGGGTCCTTCTTTTAATCTTGCCTGATATGCACGAACAATCATGTCCAGGTTTTCTGGTATGGGTTCTGCTAAAACTGATCCTGATTTTTGAGCTAGGTTCTCTTGATTCAATTCCTATGAAGTCAATTCTAGGATTTTGGCTCTCGATTCCTTGAGACTTCCTTCCAACTCAGTTATCCTTTTACTCCACTTTCTCTTGACTCTTTCTCTAGAATCTTTCCAAGATTTTGTCTTTTTACTACTAGATTCTCTAACTTCACTAGTTCCGGTTATTTTCTCCCGATTAAGCTGTTGATTCTGTAAGAGTGCTTGGGCTCTTGTTATAGCTTGGATAGGCACGTATGTAGGGTTGGAGCCTTCTGCATTGTTTACAATACCTATCACATTGATTGGTGTCACATTTGAAGCATTAATAGGGTTCTTAGGACACTCTTTGATGATATGTTCTTTACCACAATCGGCACAAAAGCGTTGTACGTTATAGTATTGTGACTGTCCTGCTATCGGAGGATGTGGAAAATACTTTATGAAATGATCTCCTTGGCACCTAAAGCATGGTCCTCTAGGGCCCTGTGGTCTTTGCTGTCTTAATTGGGGCTGCGGATTTGGGTTTGTGTACATCACATTAGCATAGTCAGGCTCCCAACTAGGTTCCAATGGTGGACTATCGTACTGATATGTTTCTACATGGTCTGGTGATTCTGTGTAATACACGGGTGGACTATCTACATGAGTAGAGTCAAAACTGTTTGAGTTCGGGTCACTCTCTGTGATCAAGGGTGATGAAGGCACTAAAGCCCTACTTAGGTTCTCTTCTGTAGCAGCGTATTTAACTGAGATGACATTAGCTGGTGGGGGTGGCTGCTGTGCTAAGACATGTTGTGGTCTCTGTTGAGCCTGATAAGGATAGTTTTGTGGAGGCCTATAGTAATGAGGCTGAGTATTATATTGACCTTGATACCTACCTGGCTGTGCATATGCTTGCGGGTAGTTCTGTCTTACTGCTTGTTTGATGTATGGGCAGTCTTGTGCTGTATGATTTGTGTATCTTCTCTCGGTCGTACAGTATTGGCCACTAGGGTTTGCTTGCGGTTGTGTTGCATTGGGACACACGTTTGCCATATGATCACCACCACAGGTGTAACAACGCTTGTTTGTTGTTAACCTAGGCATCTGTTTACTAGAAACTCCTAGTTTCTTGGCCACTTTTTCTGCTAGGTCTTCTATCAAACTAAACAGTTTTGAGGATGCTAGAGATGAACAGTCTGAGTCCTTATAGACTTTTGAGAGTTCCAACTCATCTCCTAAGTTGTCCTCGATGTCTATGAAAATTCTTACACACTGCTCTAGCGTTCTGGGTTCCTTCAAGTATACATAGGAGCGTAGTTTAGAGCTCAATATGCCATCTAGAAACAATGACACTTGCTTGGCCTGTGAGGGTAACTCTTGCATAGGAAATCTCTCATTATATTGTCTAAACCTACGTCCTGCCAGTCTAACCGTCTCCATGTGTAGGTATTTCTTGCATGGTCAGGTACCACAAATACTCTTTCTGAAGTTTCATCTAGGTATACAACCTTTCTAGGTGTATCTGGGTCCTTAAATTCATAGATTGTGATGGTGCCTACCTCACTCGGTTGTTCCGTTCTATACCTCCAAAATGCTTCATCTATTTCTTTATTTACAAACAACTCTATGCTTCTGTTATCTTGAGGGATCCACTCTGGGATTAGCACTCTTGTCAGCAGAGATTTCCCTCTAGGTGTTCTAGGTTCTTCTAATGGCTCTTTTCCTTGGGCTCTCGCTTCCGTCTCTAACTGAATTACACCAAACTCATTGTATTGTTTGGCTGAGTACTTATGATGTACATCATTCCTTCCTTGTCTATGTATGCGTCTCTTTCGAATTTCACCACTGGATGTTCCAATCCGATGGGTTGATCAGGGTTGTGCATTTGCACCACTTGTCTTCGCAAACCATCCTCATAGATGCGAGCACCTAAGCGGTTGGTTCGGAGAAATTCTAATTGAGTTCTATAGGGTCCTTTGGGTCTTTCTAGATATGCTATGTTTGACCCTCCTTCTGGTCTTTCCATGCTGAAAGCCATTTTCGATTCACTCGTATCTGAGCTCAACTCATAGGGATAACTATTATTCAATTGTTGTGCCCACGATCGTGTAGTAGTTCCTACACTTGCTTCTGATGATCTAAGGCTTAGTCAGTCTGACTTACCTATATGCTTACCCGATCTAAGGTTCATGAATTTACTTCGCGGCACTCTCTGATCATCAATGGTCATTTTGTTATTGATTTGCTTGTTTCTTTTTAAATGTCTTTAAGTTCTTGTCTCAATGTATGCGTCAGGAATTGACTTTCTGTGGTACTTTTGAGTTCTCATTCCGTCAGACTTAAGTTCTTTACTTTAGGTTTTCGTATCACACACCTTTACTTTAGTCTTGGACTTAAAAAATTTAATCTCTTGAACTTGCTCGTTCCTATCGTCGTTAATCTAATCCACAATGCTAACGCTTAGCCTAAGCTAATAATTGACTGAGGGGGTTGAGTGATCTTCCAACCTCGATTCAGCTGCTTTGAGTGCTCTGATGCCCAAGAAGTCGTACTTCCCAAGCCGTGCATTCTTTACTGCCTTGCTTTGCCTTGCTTTGTTTGCCCTTGATAGACCTGTCAAAATCCACTATTAGACCAATTCTCAAAGGGATGATCAAGCACTTGAATATATACACCTTTAAAGGTCCTTTCCCTTTTGCCCAAAATTTCAATGCCCCCTAGCTTTCTAGTCCTAAAGATGATCAACCTCAATTTATCCTCTCTAAAAAACGTCTTCTTTTTGAAAAAAACAGTTTAGGTCACGTAGTACTCGTAAAGAGCTTTCTAACGAGCTATAAAGCTCAAAAAACGGATCGGATGAAATAGATATGAGCGTTCAGGCCCTCGGGGGTAAAAACTGACAAACAGATTTTTCTTTTCCTATGAGCTAAGGGGTCTCCTATGAGTGCAATCACCCAAAAATTTTCAAAAAATAGCCCCAAATTTGGTAAAAAATTAAAACCCTAAATTTGGCGTTTGGGGTGGACAATCGCGATGGTTTGAGATAATCGCGATGGTATGGGGCTGTCGTGATAGTTGAACCGTCGCGATGGTGTGGCACAATCACGATGGTCCAAAGGAGCGAACTGTCGCGATGGCGTAAATGTGAGCAATCGCGATGGTGTGAATGAATCGTCGCGATGGTCTAATCAGCGAGCAATCGCGATGGCATCAGTCAACGGTCAACGGGATAATTGCGATGGCGTGAGCTCGTCGCGATGGTCACAAAGCACGATAACGTGAACCAATCATGATGGTTCAAATGTCGAGGCATCATGATGGTCTGAGGGTATCGTCGCGATGGTCTAGCTTGCCACGTGGCAGCATCGGCGCGATGGCATGAGCCAATCGCGATGGCGTGGGGTCGATGGGATCATCACGATGGTCAAGGACTGTCGCGATGGTTCAAGTGAACCGTCGCGATGGCCTGAGACCATCGCGATGGTCCGGCCGAGCCGTTGGGATGGCGTGAGCCAATCGCGATGGTGTGACACAATCGCGATGGTGTGACACAATCGTGATGGCGTGAGCCAATCGCGATGGTCCACCAAACTATGAATTTTTGCAAAGTGTTTGTGGATCCGTGTATGCGCTGGTGTCGCCTACCTCCTGGAGAACTCGCTTACCAAAAATGTCGAAGTTGACAGACCATCGTGATGGTCTGACACATACTACAGAAATCTGACAGAAAGTAAATTTTACCTTTTGCAAGCTTTCTTGATGCACTGGAGCACTATACCTACAAGAAAACTCAAAAACACTAGAGTACACACAAGCACCAAAGCTCTCTCTCTCTCTCTCTCGTATGCACAAACAAGGGGAAATGAGGAGAATGGGTGGATATGGTGAATTTTTTGATTTTTTTGGAGTGGAAGATGATGATGTGGTGATGAAGATGGAGTGTGGGGGAGGTGAAAAACAACAAAAACTAAGTAAAAACAACAACAAAAACTGAAATTTTTACCTTCCAATGCCACTTCTTGCTATACTCTTACCATCACACATTCGTCCTAGACTCGATCCCTGGCAACGACGCCAAATTTGGTGTTGCTCTAGCACAATGGTGAGAACCACGTTAAGAAGCTCCACCTCCTTAATGTCAATCCGCGGAAGAGATAGGAATGATATGAAGATCGTAATGTGAGATGAAGTGAGAGTGATGGTGAGAAGCATAAAGATGCACACACACATACACACACACAACGAAGAGACAAGCAAGACACAATGGAAGGTAGGAAATCAACTCTATTACTCAAGAACACTCTTACAAGCTCAACATAGCTCTAAGCTCTTCTCTACTCAAACAAGCTAACCTCAAAAATGAGCTCTCTAGCTCTTTTTATAGATTCTAGACTAGTTTTGACCTGTTTCACATCTAGTGATCGGCATAGTTAAAAAATAGGTTCTAGGTGCTATTTGAAAGGGTAAACGGTGTCTAAAAATAACCAAAATTGGTACACTCATTCTACCTAAGCTCCTCAAGCTCGAGGACTCCTCGGCTTGCAGAAAATGGAGCTATAAATTACAAAAAGGGTTTTTCTATGTTACATATGGTACAAAAGTGATGAAAATCACTGTTGGAGGTTTTTGAAAAGTATTTTAAAATATAAGTCTTTGAAAAAAAATGATTCGACTGACTCCTGCTTCTTTGTTATGCTCTGTCTTCACATGCTTCCGCGTCTTCTATGCCTCTGACTACTGCCAACAGAAGGCTACTAATGGTTCACTCCAATCTGGTACTAAAGACACTCGATAAAGAGTGGCATGTTCCACGGGTGGTCTAGTGCTGCAGATTGGGCATTCTTTGCACATCCTATGGACATCTGCTTCCATAGTTGGCCAATGCACTCCGAGTTTCTTTAGTGTTTGTAAAGTTCTTTGTCTCGAGTAGTGTTGCTCTAATGCACCAACATGTGCTAATTTCAACCATTTCGCGTACTCATCCTCTTCCACACAACAAGATAATATTCCTTGATCCATGTACTTATACATACTCCCTGCCATGATATGGTACTTTTGGGCCTTTACTACCTCCCTATCTTGAGTGTTGACTACTGGATATTTAGGCCCATATGTTAGTACTGGCACTAAGGTCTTGGCCCACTGTGGTACAACTTCCAAATTAAACAAGTAAGCATCAGGAAGGTCATTTGATACTCCTTGTGGGGCCTCTCCGGAAGTGAGCCTTGAGAAATGATCTGCTCTCAAGTGAGTCTTGCCTTTCCTCACCACTACCTCAAAATCATATTCCATTAGTAAGAGGAACCATCTTACTAATCTCCCTGTGTTGCATGACTTGTTTACGAGATATAACAATGCTTGATGGACAGTAAAAAATCTAAACTTATTTGCAAGCAAATAGTGCCTAAACTTTTTAACTGCATATACCATGCCTAACCCTTCTCTCTCAGTAGTGGTATAATTTTGTTCAGCTGCATTTAACTATCTACTAGCATAGGCAATTGGAAGGTCCATATTACCTTCACCCGTAGGTTGTGAAAGTACACACCCAATAGCATAATTGGATGCATCCACATGGACATGGAATGGCTTGTTCCAATATGGTGTAGTCAAGATTGGTGTTGAACACAATCGCCGTTTAAGCTCATTGAAAGATTTTTCACATTCATCCCTCCACTCAAAATTAGTCAAAAGTTCGTACAGAGGCTTTGCAATGATGGCATACATGTGTATGAAACGTCAGTAATAACCACAATGCCCCATGAAAGTTTGCGCTTCCATGACATTCCTTGGCCTAGGTAGTTCTGCAATAGCTCTCACTTTCTCTTCATCAGTGGATATGCCGTTATTTGACACTATGTGTCCTAGAATCTTGCCTTGCGTGACCATGAAAACACACTTTTTTGGGTTCAAGCAGACTTGATATTCTCTACATTTATCAAAGATTTGTTTGAGTTCAGGTATATGGGTTTGTCTAATGTTGGAATGAGCGCAAAGATCATCAACATAGACTTCCAAATTCTTCCTCAAGAATTCTTTAAATACATGGCACATCAATCTTTGGAAGGTTGCAGGAGCATTGGTAAGCCCAAATGGCATCACCCAAAAAGCAAATATGCCCCACTCTGTGGCAAAAGCCATCTTATGCTGATCTTCTAGTGCAATGGCTACTTGATTGTAACCAGAGAACCCATTCAGGAAGCTGTACACTTCCTTGCTTGCTACCCTTTCTAATAGATGCTCAGTGATAGGAAGTGGATAACTATCTCTGATAGTGGCTGCATTAACCTTCTTCAAGTTAATGCATACACATAACTTGCCGTTCTTTTTGGGCACCACTACAACGGGGGATACCCATTCAGTGTGCTCGATTTCATAGATAAATCCAGCTTCAACCAAGCGATCTATCTCTTCTTTGATCTTGGCAGCATAGTTTTCACTATATGTGTATGGCTTCTGTTTAGAGGGCCTGGCATCTGAGGTCATGGGGATCGTATGTGAGCATATGTCAGGGTCTACACCTTTTAGGTCCTTGTAACTCCATGCAAACACATCTCTATATTCTCTTAGCAAGGCTACCAACTCTTGCGCCTCCTCTTCATTTAGGTCGTGTCCTATGTATGTGTATCGCTCTTCACCTTCCTCTATGGTCACTATGACTTTCTTTGTAATTTCTTTGTTATCATAGGCCTCTCCTAGGACAACTTCATGTTTTGGCATCCTTATCATGACTCTCCTATCTTCTATTTCATATTTCTTGAAATTTTCAGAGACTTCAAACAAAGATTCTTCTTCTTCGGGTGTGACCTTCTCTCTTCTTTCTCTTCTTGCCTTCGTTCTTATTGGTCACTTGTGTGGTTAATCTCACTTATTGGTCGTGTCCTATGTATGTGTATCGCTCTTCACCTTCCTCTATGGTCACTACGACTTTCTTTGTAGTTTCTTTGTTATCATAGGCCTCTCCTAAGACAGCTTCACGTTTTGGCATCCTTATCATGACTCTCCTATCTTCTATTTCATATTTCTTGAAATTTTTAGGGACTTCAAACAAAGATTCTTCTTCTTCAGGTGTGACTTCTCTCTTCTTTCTCTTCTTGCCTTCGTTCTTATTGGTCACTTGTGTGGTCACTTGCATCCTCAAATGCATCAGTGCTAGGTTCACATTCTTCAACAATTGGATCGCACATGATCAGCTCTATTGTGAAGACTGAAATATCATAACCATCCTCATCACAGTGGGGGGTCCATTGCTCTTCATTGATGGCTACGTCCATAGTTGCCAAGATTTCTACCCAACCATGAGGCTCAAATTCTTCATCAGGAAATACTACAGGTGCATAGGTTGGGTCTTGTATTGGTCTATGCATTTCCTTCGCACCTACCTCTCTAGCCTTTTCTCTTTTCTCTTCCTCTTCGGCCACTTTACACATCCATAAGTGAGTGTCTTCATGCATCCATGAAGATCCTGATCCTATGGAATGCACTGAATCTGTATCATCTGTGGCTCTATGGATGGGATTCCATTGGATGGGGGGCACGCCTCTATGAGAGAAATCTTTGAGGTTCACTTTGATCGTGATACCCAAGTGTTGCAAATACAAGGCATTGGTTCCCCAATCCTATATTACTTGCAATTGTCTCAAGAATGGTTTTCCTAGAACCATCTCATAGACTTGATTTTTGCTAAAATCACATATAGCAAAAGTATGCTCAAACTCTACACCACATGTAGTGAGAGTTATTCTTTCTAGTAATCCTAAGGGTCTCTCAATGTGGCCATCGGCCATTTGCAATTTCATTCTTGTCAGCCTAAGTGCTGGCTTGCCCCAACGCTTCCATAGGGAAGTGGTAGCAATTGCAACTCCTGCGCCTGAGTCCAAAACTGCCTTGGTTGTGTAACCCTGATGAGTGATAGGGAGATAGGTGTTTCCTTCTCCTTCGCTCATGTCCCCTATCTTGTCCAAGGGTATTTCTGGCACTGTCTTGTGAGATCCTACTTGGGAATGGGGTTTTGCTATGTCTGGCACTTGCTTGGCTATATGTTTCCACAATTCAGGCTTAACCTTGAGTAGCTCTTCTAAAGTGAGATTGCACTGCACTTTAGTATTCTTTACTACCTCTGTATTCCTAGGTATGATTGAGTCTTTGTTTCTTATCATGACTGTGGGTGCTCTCATACAAGTAGACTTTGCTTCCCATGGGCCTATGAAATGGGGTAGTTCCTGTAAGGAATTAGACTCAAAATCTAATCTCTCTTAAGAGTGGGCACTCTCTTGCTCTCCATAAAGGGAAGGAATGTCTTCTGGGAATTGATCGTGCACGTCATCCACAAGTTCAATTGGAGGAGGATCTTCGCTTTCCTTAGCCCATTTCTCTTCTTGAATCTCTCGTAGGAATTCTGGTGAATATCGATTCATAGAAGAAGAGGTGTCTGGTTCAGTGGAGTTAGGAAAATAAGCTTCCTTGGGAGGAATGCTTATTCTATCACTTGGTCTCTCCTTAGCCTAGGAGTTGGCTCCTTTTCCAGACTTTGTAATTATCATCTCCAATCTATCTAATAGACCATCAAAATGCAATGGTGTTCTAGTGGAGCTAGAGCAATTGAAGAGGCGACTAGCCTCAAACATGGCTTGAGCCAATTCCACCATCTTGGCACACAATCAGCTCTAGGGTAACATCTTTCATGATCCGTTACATTTGGCCCTTCCTGGATCTTGGCCTGATATGCTCTAAGCATCATGTCTATGTCCTCGGGAGTGGGGTCTGCTAAGACTGATCCTACTCAGGGTGGTGGGTGGGTTATGTGTGGTGGATTAGAAGGTAGGGGAATAGAAGGTGATGGGGATGGTAGTGGGGGTGATGTGTGAGAGTGCGTTTGAGATGTGATTTCTATGATTTTGGCTTTGGTTTCTCGTAGGCTTCCCTCGAGTTCGCTCATCTTCTTTGCCCATTTCCTTTTCATACGTTCATGGCTATCTCTCCAAGCTCTTGTTCTCTTCTTATTCTGGCTCTCAGTCTCGCTAACCTCCGCATTCTTTTCCTGGCCTAAGTCTTGGTTTTGCTTAAGTGCCTGAGCTCTCGTGATGACTTGCATCGAGTGTTTGCAGCAGTCAAAGCACCCAAGGACTCACAAGACAAGGAAGCCAAAGAAGGGAGCCAGAGCGGAGAGAAGGCACAAGCAGACAAAGTAGTCAACAAAGATCTCGCAAGTAGGCCATTCAATTTTTTCCAAATCAACATCTTCATAACAGTGATTCTCATCACTAAAAATCATTGTAAATACCATTTCACCTTTTTGTAACTCCATTTTGTGCAAGCCGAGGAGTCTTCAAGCTTGAGGAGTATTAGAAGTATCATCATACCAATTTTCATGATTTTTAGACTTCGTTTGAGCCCTCAAATAGGCCCTAGAACCTAATTTTTAACTAGGCCGGACACGAGGTCTGGACAGGGTAGTCAAAAACTATAAAAAGAGCTAGAGAGCTCATTTTTGAGGTTAGCTTGTTGTAGAATTGAACTTGTAAGAGCACTTTTGAGTAATCTAAAAGAATTCCATTGTCTCTCTCTTTTTCGTTTGAGCCCTCAAATAGGCCCTAGAACCTAATTTTTAACCAGGTCGAACACTAGGTCTGGACAGGGCCAAAAACTAGTCAAAAACTATAAAAAGAGCTAGAGAGCTCATTGTTGAGGTTAGGTTGTTGTAGAATTGAACTTGTAAGAGAACTTTTGAGTAATCTAAAAGAATTCCATTGTCTCTCTCTTTGTTCTTGCCATGTGTGCACGTGTGTGTATGTGTGTGCATGTTGGTGTGCTTCTCACTCACACACTTGTGCCATCACTTGTTCGAGGTCTTCATACCATCCTCACGTCTTCCCGGATTGACATTAAAGGAGGTGCTACTCATCACTGACCCAAGGACCACAACCTACTACAACAACTTCAGCCCCGACCCAACCGGAGGTAGTAGAAGTAGAGGAAGATGAAGAAGAGACTGAAGAGGAAGCAGATGAGAAACATGATCAAGAATACGAAGAAACTTCAAAACTAGCGAGTGCCCTAGCCTATTCGGCACAAATAAAAAGATTGTATGAAACCATGAAGCGAGTCCAGGAACATCACAAACTTTCGCTCGAAACAGAGAAGGTGCTAATAAGTTAGATGTTAGCAAAAGAAGGAGTGGACAAACTGTTTATTGAATCCCTGAACTTGCATGCGGACGCGGTGGGCCTGGATGAAGCCATTCATTCAGCTATGGCTTATATTCATCGCTTTGAGAAATGGGTGCCTACCCGTCCCATGCGCTCTGACAAGAAAATTCACATGGACGTATCGGCACCAGGAGACACTACACAGACAGAGGAACACCACAAGGCACCACCATCACCACCATCACCACCTCTCACTACACACTTCACTTCACCACATGACACTACCACCCCAATTTCAACACTCACCACATATGGTATGGGGATTCCTATCTCGCAAGGCACCCAATTTGGAGGGATCACAATGCCCACATTTACAAGAATATTCACGAACATCACATCCACCCCACCCACAGTCCCCATCTACACATTTACACACACTTTTGACACCATGGAAACATCACTAGCCACAGCACCACTCCCTCCCCCCTCTCTACCACCATCTCCCATACCCCCTCCACCCACATCACCTCTCGTGACCACTTCATTCACTATCCCTTTCCCCCTCCCCATTCCCCCTGCATCCTCCACCTTCCTTGCATTCATAAATGTAAATAACATGTTTTCTACTTTACACCAATGTGTACATCAGTTGCAGACAGAATACCAAACCTTGGAAGATCATCATCGCCAAATAACTACGGATCAAGAGCAACTACAGAAGAGGCTTGCAGCTTTGGAAGCAAAAAACACTGACCTAAATCAACGCTACACTACGCTTGAGCACGCTCACCAGACCCTTTTGGAAGCTCCCCAGCCATCCGAATCCTCTGAAGTTAAAAAACTAACAGCTCTACTAGAACTTTATCAATCAGAACATGTTAAAAGCCGTCGCAACCTGACCTTACTCAGAAAGCACATGGCCACTGCCTTCGAAGAGAACAAGCGCTTGCAAAGGCAGAACGAAGAAAATTTAGAGGCAGCCATGGAGGGTTCCCCCCAGGAGATCGACCCTGAAAGATTCAAAGTTGTTCCATATGAGACTATGAAGACAATTCTAGAAAGCTATGCGGATCTACTGGAAGCGCATGATGAGTTGGGCAAAGAACGGGATACTCTCTGTCAATTGCTAACGATGCAGGAAGCCCAACCCCAGATCACCGATTCTACCACCACTACAGAAGAGGTAAATGCACTGAGAGAACAGGTCGCGGAATTCCAAAGCAAGTTACTCCAATATGAAAGACAACCCTCCCCAGTCATCGAGCCAGAACCAGAAGAATTGGTACCCATAGAAGTGGATGAGTCATATGAAGAGCCATATGTTCCTATGCCAATGACAGGTGGTCAACAAACTTCTGAGGGATTGGACACACTAGAGGTAGAAGCCCCAGAATGGATGCAAAAACTCGAAAAAACGGCCAATACACATGACGATCGAGTAGCGGTCCAGATTGAGTCCATGACCAAGATTGAGGACACCATTATCAAATCAGAATATTTCCGAAGTATGTCTCATCACAAATGGATAGGCACCAACGATGATCAATATGTGCCGTATTGTGTGCTCTTGGCAGATTACAATGCAGAAATTCAACGACGATGTGGCAAGGCTCCAACCTTTGCCACTCAATTCGGCCCTGATGATATCCCTGAGAGCGCTAAACAAGGATCAATTCATCAACCTACCTGGTGGCTACGGCTCTTAGAAACTTAACCTGAGATGGTTCGAACTTGGAATAACATGCCACTATTCATTAAGTATAATCCCTGTTATGCTCCCATACTCAGAAGACACACATGGCCAGAGTTTTCCATCATCGTAAAGAATATTAAAGGCTGTGCAAAGTGGCTCAATTACGTATACCTGGCACTGCCACGGGGACAAGCTACAGTGGTCTACATGATCTCCACCATCCGCCACTGGGGAGTCAGAATGTGAAACATCCCAGACGTAATGGCTCAGATCTGCCTAAAGAGATTCGAGTTGATGCTGGTAACCTTCAGAACCTTCAAAAATATTCAAGATCCACATTTCTCAGGTGTCGGATTCACAGCAGGTAACCTTGACTTGGTCTACGATATGAGTACAACCCCGTCCATCCAGGTGATATATGCATGGCACACACGAATTAAATACCTCCCCGCTTGCTACAAGCAAACATTTGAAGAGATTTTCATTACGGGATTCTAGGAATACCACTCTGAAGTCTTTGTTCCCAGACCCTCCCATCTACTCCACCTTTTTGCAATGGAGTGAACATTACATTTAGAACAACTGTGTGTGCCACATCCGGACGTTCCAGGTCCAATGGATTGGGATGCCCTCCTAACAGACTTAGCACGAGGGCTGCAGCTAGAAGAACACCACCTAGCTTCAGACGTGGTTGAATTCTATGTCAAACGCTCAGCCAAACAAGGGTCTGTCAGAGACGACAGACGCGAGAGAAGGGGGGGTGTTGGCAGTAGTCAAAGCACCCAAGGACTCACAAGACAAGGAAGCCAAAGAAGGGAGCTAGAGCGGAGAGAAGGCACAAGTAGACAAAGTAGTCAACGAAGATCTAGCAAGTAGGCCATTCAAATTTTTCCAAATCAACATCTTCATAACAGTGATTCTCATCACTAAAAATCATTGTAAATACCATTTCACCTTTTTGTAACTCCATTTTGTGCAAGCCAAGGAGTCCTCAAACTTGAGGAGTATTAGAAGTATCATCGTACCGATTTTCATGATTTTTAGACTTTGTTTGAGCCCTCAAATAGGTCCTAGAACCTAATTTTTAACTAGCCCAGACACTAGGTCTGGAGAGGGCCAAAAGCTAGTCAAAAACTATAAAAAGAGCTAGAGAGCTCATTTTTGAGGTTATCTTGTTGTAGAATTGAACTTGTAAGAGCACTTTTGAGTAATATAAAAGAATTTCCTTGTCTCTCTCTTTGTTCTTGCCGTGTGTGCACGTGTGTGTATGTGTGTGCATGTTGGTGTGCTTCTCACTCACACACTTGTGCCATCACTTGTTCGAGGTCTTCATACCATCCTCACATCTTCCCGGATTGACATTAAAGGAGGTGCTACTCATCACTGAGCTACACCCGGGCTGTGCAAGTCACACTTCCCGTGGATTCTACCACTAAGCCGATAACGTTGATAGGAGTGATTTTTGACATATTGGCGGGGTTCTTGGGACACTCTCGCACGAATTTTGGTGAGCATACTCAGCATGTTTTAGAGATCAAAATAGCTTTACTATGTGGTGCCAAAATCGCGATCTGAGCTCGTTTCAGCCTTCGAATGCACTATCACAGCGCTTGTGTAGGCTATTTCATCTTTTTGTGCCAAAGGTATATACCATTTTCTGTTTGCCAGTATAAGCGTCTCGAAGTCTGCTACAGGTCTAGTGGAATTCATTTGGGTAATTATGTTCAACTTTTTGAGATACAGTCAATTTTTTGCATCAAGGTATTTTAGTCACCAGCCATGGTTGAAAGTAGTGATGTATTCTGTATGTTGGCTGTTGAGGATAAGTTGGATGGTACCAACTACCCGTTATGGGCTTATATGATGCGACATGTATTGGTTGCAAAAGGACTATGACATTGTGTAGGGGGTTGAAAAACGTCCTATCACACCTGCAACTGTTATAACTGCAAGTACAGAAGCTGAGGCAGAAGGTATCAAAGATGATGATATTCTGCATATTCTTGTTTGTGATGCGGTTTCTTCTGCACCTAGTGCAGAGAAAATTTGTTGGGATGGCAGAGATGCCCAGGCACATGCATTGATAGCTTTATCTGTCAAACGTGCCATTATTCCTCACATTCGCTCTTGCAAAACAGCTAAGGATGCTTGGGATACACTTACCCCATTGTACCAAGCTAGGAATGAGGCTCATGTTGCTTACCTCCAAAAACAGTTGGAGAGTTAGCACATGAATGAAGGTGATTCTATGGACAGTTTTCTAACAAAGTTCAAAGACTTGAAGGAACAGTTGATTTTTGCTGATGATGTTATATTAGATAGCTCACTTGTGCATACCATTTTGAATGGTCTTCCTGATTCATATTAGAGTTTTGCTTCTACTCTTCGGTTGATGATGAAAGGCAATCGAAATGCCTTGTCATTTGAGGAGTTAGTCTCTATTCTATTGCAGGAAGATTAGTCCAGACAGAACAGGCAGTACATGATTCTCAGGCTATGTCAGATGCAAAGCTTTGGCATGCACGCTTTGGTCATTTGAATTTTGCTAGTTTGCTACGCTTGCAGAAATCTGAAATGGTGTCCTCTTTGCCCAAACTTGAGGCACTTGGAAAACATGTTTATGAAGGCTGTATTTTAGGCAAAATGCAACGTTCCTCATTTCCAAAAGATGGTTCAGTTTGAGCTACTGCAAAATTGCAGCTTGTACATAGTGATGTTTGTGGTCCTATGCATACACCTTCTTTTGGAAATTATCTTTACTTGGTGACTTTCATAGATGATTTTTCCAGGCATGCATGGGTATATCCATTGAAGGCAAAGTCCGAAGTGTTCATGTGCTTCAAACAATTTTTGGTTTTGGCTGGAAATCTATCAGCATGTAAAATGGGCGCCCTCCATTCTGATCGAGGGGGGAATATATGTCTTTTAGTATTTTGAAGTATTTACAAAACTAATGTACATATGTTTATAGAACTTTTCTTCCTGAACCTTCACTTCACTTCACTTCATGAAGCTAGACTTCAATCTTTTCTTCATATCTTTATTTCTAGGCTTCATATAATCACCAATTGTTGATTGTCTTGCTCCAACAACTCCCCCTCAATCATCAATTGTGATTACCTGCATCTTCTTTATTCCTGCCATATCTTTAAACCTCTGCAACTTTGGTCCATCCAAGCTTTTTGTCATCATATCTGCAAGTTGATCTTTTGTAGGAGTATATATAACTTCTATTTCTTTATCAACAACCTTCTCTCTCAAAAAATGATACTGAATCTCAATATGTTTAGTTCTAGCATGGAATACAGGATTTGATGCCAAATACAAAGAACTCATATTGTCTCCACAAATGATAGGAGTACTCTGAACAATATCAAAACTCTTCATAAGAGTCTTTAACCATATTACTTCCTTTGCAGCTTCTACAATGCCTTTGTATTCTGCTTCTGTAGATGATAAAGCAACTGTATGTTGCTTCTTAGAGCACCATGAAATTAGCTTATCTCCCACATAACACAAGTATCCATGTGTTGATCTTCTATCATTAGAATTACCTGCCCAATCTGCATCATTGTATATTTTGACTCTTGTATCTGAAGTAAATCCATAATACAAACCTTCTTTAATTGTGCCCTTGATGTACCTAAGTACTCTTTGTCCTGCAATCCAATGTTCCTTTCTAGGACAATGCATGAATTGAGATAGAACTCCAACTGCATATGATAAATCAGGCCTTGTCAATGTAGCATAAATCAAGCTACCCACCAAACTCTGATAAAGCTTCATATCTTTGAATTCTTCTCCTCCATATCTACTCAATCTATGGTTCACCTCCATTGAAGATGGTGCTATCCTGCAATCTTTGTCATCTATTCCTGTAAGTATTATGTCATCAACATAAATACAAACATAAATAAATCCATCCTCACTTGCTTTGACTAGCAAACTACTATCTGCCTTTGATGCTTGAAATCCAAGTTCCTTCAAGAACTTTACAAGCCTATAATTCCATGCCCTTGGGGCTTGCTTCAAACCATACAAAGCTCTCTTGAGCTTACACACATGATTTGGATACACGATCTTTGAAACCATCTGGTTGTTCCATGTAGACTTTATCTGAAATATAACCATTCAAAAATGCATTCTTCACATCTAATTGAGGTAATTTCCAACCTTTGCAAGCAGCAATTGCTATGAGAGTCCTTATGGTTGTCATCTTTGCAACATGACTATAAGTTTCATCAAAGTCCACACCATATGTCTGTGCATATCCCTTTACAACAAGCCTGGCTTTGTACCTAGATACACTTCCATCTGCAAACCTTTTTGTTTTATAGACCCATCTACATCCAATGATCTTCTGACTATTTGGTTTAGGAACCAAATCCCATGTCTTATTTTCCATTAATGCATCATATTCTTCTTGCATAGCTTTTTCCCAATTCTTCTTTCCTTTGGCTTCATCATATGTGGATAGATCTTCATCTGCTTTTAACATATAAGCATAATCTTTAGTAGTCAAGAATGAAGTATCATAGCTATACCTTGTAGGTTGCCATTTGTGCCTAGATGACCTTCTGAGTTCTCCACTTCTTGAAGTTTCTGGTTCATCATATTCTGGATCAAACATTGGCCTTTCTTCTACTTCAAGTTGTCCTTCATTACTCTCTTCTTCATCATATATTTGAACCCTTGTTTTACCTTTCTTCTGATTTAAAATATCTTCATCACCTATATGAACATTAAGTGTACCTGCATACCAAGTACCTTGCTCATCAAATGTAACATCCTTAGACACAGGGAATTGCTTTGTGGATGGACTCCACAACCTATAACCCATCTGCTTGTCATCATAGCCAATGAATACATGCTTCTCTGCTTTAGGTTCCAATTTATGCCTCAATTGAGATGGCACATATGCATATGCCAAACATCCAAATATTTTACAATGATCCAATGTAGGTCTCTTACCTCACCAAGCTTCATATGGTGTCATACCCTGCAAGGCTTTACATGGTAACCTATTGACCAAATATGTGGCTGTGTTTACAGCCTTAGCCCACAAATAATTAGGCCAATTTTTCTCCTTCATCATTGATCTTGCAAACTCAACAAGAGTTTTGTTTCTTCTCTCTGCTACCCCATTTTGTTGAGGAGAGTACCTGCAAGTAACCTCTCTCTTTATACCTGCATTCCACAAATAATCACTGAATTCATTTGAGAAATACTCTCCCCCTCCATCTGACCTTAACCTCTTCAATTTTTGTCCTATAATCCTTTTTGCATATGCATGATAGTGTTTAAATGTATTAAACACTTCTGACTTGTCTTTGATCACATAGATTGTAATCCACCTGGTAGCATCATCAATATATATGACATAATATCTTGAACCATTTACACTGAAGTCCTTTGAAGGACCCCACACATCTGTATGTACCAACTCAAGTCTTTCTGAATACATAAAACCATGCTTAGAATAAGATTGCTTGTGAGCCTTACCTAATTGACATGCCTCACATCTGTATGTCATATGTTGACCTGCAACATTAGGCAATCCAAGTACTGAACCATTGTTAACCATATCTTTGATACCTCTTTCATTAAAGTGTCCAAGAATTTTATGCCAAAGATCCAATTCAGACACCTTTTGCTTTCCATATGTGAACATAGCATGTCCAATATTACCTTGTATCTTTAATGTGAAGAGCCTTCATTCCTTCTTTCCTGTAACAATTTGTTTATACCCTTGACTAGGGTCTTCAACATAAACTCCATCATCAGTGAATCTTACCTCATACTCTTTTTTCACAATTTGTCCTACACTAATCAAATTCTTTGGAATTGTAGGAACATACAAAACCTTACTCAAGAGAGTACTTCCATCTTTGGCTTTAACTGAACCAATTGACTTCACTTTGTGCTTTGTATTGTCACCTGTTTGAACTGTGTGATTGATTGCTTTATGATCTAGATCAATTATCAAAGCAATATTTCCACTCAGATGATTGCTACATCCTGAGTCAATATAAAATACTCTCATGTCTTCATGTGAGGCTTCACATGTTGCATTCATAATAAGAGTTGAATCTTCTTTCTAATCTGATGCATAATTGTAGTAAGTGTTATTATAGGATTGATTTTGGAAGTTTCTTCCTCCACCTCTTCCAAAAGAATTCCTACCACCTCTACCTCTGAAGTTTCCTCTCTGATATCTGCCACCTCTTCCTCTTTGATTAAAGTTCTGATTAAAATTACCATTGCTTTGATTATTATGCCAACAATCATGAGATAGATGATTGGTCTTACCACATATCCAACAAGCTCTAACATTATCTTTGTTATTTCTACCTCTTCCTCTATTTTTGCGACTTCCTCTTCCTCTCAGGAAGTTTGCTTGACTTGGAGTACCTTCATCTTCAACTGATTGTTGCTTTCCTTTACTAGCTTTGTTCTTGTCTTTAGAATACATTGCATGACCTGCACTCTTATCAACATCTCCTTTGATATGATTCTCAAAAGTTAGCATATGTCCTAACAATTGATTCAAATCAGGAGTGAAATGATCTAATGAAAGTTCTCTAGACAATATAAAAGGCTTCCACTTCTCATGTCCTCTTAGCCCTGTGAGAATTTGTCTTACCAGCTTATCTTCTTCAATATCTTCATCAACTGCACCTAAAGAATCAGCAATGTCTTTTATCTTTGTCACATAATCAGATATTGATTGTGAAGCCTTCTTCTTGAATGTAGTAAATTCTGCCCATAATGAAGCTTTCCTTGATTTGGTTGTATTCTGAAAATGCTCTTCCAAAGCATTCCATATGTCACTTGCACTTTCAAGTCCTCTGATATGAGGAAGCAAATAATCATTCACTGCCATGTAGATTATGCTCCTTGCTTGAGCATCCTTCTTCATCCAAATCTTTATATCTGCAAGCTCCTCCCTAGTTGGAACACTAGGATCTTTGAGCTCTGGCTTTTCTTCCTCTCTTGTGATGTATCCCATCAGATCTTTGCTCATGAGATGAGCTTCCATTCTCATAGAACAAGCTGGATAGTTCTCTCTATCCAACTTCTCAATTTGGAGACTATCTCCCATCCTTTCTTCACCTGTACTAACAAATCTTTAATCCTTATAAGGAATAAATGTACCTTAGCTTCGAAGTTTACTCCTTCTGATCCTTTTGATTGCCTTTATGTGTCTCCCTTCAATTTTTCTTTCACACTTTATCCTTTTGAATCTTCAAGGTTTGAAATTTGTATATCTGCAGCAGTCGGGGTCTTCTTTTTCCTCAATCTGATAAATCCTCTGATACCTACCACTGATGGAGAGTGTTAATCTCCAAAAGAACAAGCTATCCTTGATGTTAGACCACCTCTATATCAAGAATAACTTTAAACTCCAACCAATTTTGGAAAACAAGTACCAAACTGTCAAGACTTTAGCTAACTGTGAAGAAAATCACCTCACAGGAAAGTCTACTGCACATTACTCACTCATTAACTAACCAATTGTGTAAAGATTCTGATAAAAATTTTTATAATATGTCAACTAAAGTTTGCACACCTCCTCCAAGTTAAAACACTTCAAAAGCTTAAGTAGATTATGAGAAATGATCCAAACAATCTTCCTATGTCTGAAACTGCCTTCTTGTAGAGTCGACTTTGACACCTTCAACTTCTAGCACATAGTTCTCTCAAACTAGTACACGTTTAAGCGAATGGTTTTAGCCATAGATGGCTTGCCTTCCAACTTAGATTTTGACTCCTCATTTGTGTAAAACTTTACACTGTGCACTGAGATCTGATCAATTCTTTGATCATCGAGATTGCTCCTGTTTCAGAAGAAACTCAACACTTCTTCACATATGAATGTTCCTACTCATAATTCTCACAGCCTGTTTGCAATTTGGCTCTTAAACTTTAACCATAGATAGATTAACTATGGATTTAGATGTCTACAAATAGATTTCTGATATAATCAAACACAGAAGGAGAACTGGAGAAAAGATCGACACACAATTCTCTGAACATTCTTTCTATTCAACTCATCATACATCTGATGGATGATACACACAATACTCATAATCTATTCTTCTCTATGTCATCTATATTTCATCTCTCTTATCTAATATGATCATATATACACACACACACACATATATATATATGAGTATTGATTCGTCATTACTTCAAGTATTTTGAAGTATTTACAAAACTAATGTACATGTGTTTATAGAACTTTTCTTCTTGAACCTTCACTTCACTTCATGAAGCTAGACTTCAATCTTTTCTTCATATCTTTATTTCTAGGCTTCATATAATCACCAATTGTTGATTGTCTTGCTCCAACAGCAAAAACTATGCCAAAATGGCTGGTGCAGACTTTGCGTGATAGCAATAGATGCACCTCTATCATATGGTACTCGATCAGGCTCTCATAGTGCCTCTTTTGCATCAGATTGCTATGCTATGGTTGCATCTAGTATCTGTGATGAGAATGAGCCTATTTCATTTGATGAAGCACAAAATTCAAAAAATTGGATGGCTGCTATGCAATCTGAATATGATGATATAATGAAGAACAGTACTTGGTCTTTATGTGACTTGCCTCCTGGCAAGAAGGCCATTGGAACTAAGTGGGTCTACAAGTTGAAGTGTAAGCCTTATGGAATGGTTGACATGTATAAGGCTAAGCTTGTTGCAAAGGGTTATGCACAAGAATGAGGCATTGATTTTGATGAGACCTTTGCACCTACATGCCGTATGACTACTGTTTGGAGCATCTCTGCACTTGCAACCCATCATGGTTGGAATGTACATCAGTTGGACATTAAAATTGCATTTTCGAATGGTGACTTGCATGAAGAAGTGTATGTTTTTCAGCCCCGTGCTTTTGTGCAAAAAGGGCATGAAAACCAAGTGTGCAGGTTAAAGAAGGCATTATATGGTTTAAAGCAAGCACCACGTGCTTGGTATGAGAAGATACATGCCTATCTGATTGCACATGGTTTTGAGAACAGTCCAACTGAAAGCACCTTATATGTTAAGCATGCTAATGATGTACTTCTGATCATTGTGGTTTATGTTGATGACATGCTGCTCACTGGTCCTCATGAGAGGCATATTGTTGATTTTAAGGCTGATTTGCATGCCTCATTTGAGATGTCTGATTTGGGGCATTTGTATCACTATTTGGCATTCATTTTATGTGTGTTGATGGTGGAATGGCTTTGTGTCAAACAAAATATATTGATACATTATTGCAGTGTTTTGGCCTTGAAGATTGTAAACCTATTGCCACTCCTATGGAAACAGGTTTAGGACTGAGTCTTCATGATGCTCGAGATGCATTTGATGTTGTTCTCTATCAGCAGGCTGTTGGATGCTTGATTTACTTATGCATTACTCGGCCAGATATTCAGTTTGCTATCTCATAGATGAGCAAGTTTATGCATTTCCCAGGAGTCAAGCATTGGTAGGCGGTTAAGTGCATCTTTCGCTACTTGAGTGGTACCCGACTACTTGGTTTGTTTATCCCAAGGGGGGATCATTACCGCCAGATTTGCATGCTTTTTCTGACTCTGATTGGGTTGGTTGCTATGACACTCGTGTGTCCACTAGTGGCTTTTGCTTCATGCTTGGTAGCTCATGTATATGTTGGTTGAGCAAGAAGCAGCCTACTATGGCCACTTCCAGTTGTGAGGCTGAGTATAGGGCAGCTTTCATAGCAACTGTTGAGTGTGTGTGGCTCAAACATCTTATGGCTGATTTGGGTGTTGGTCAGTCTTCTGCCACCACCATCTTCATTGACAGTCAGAGTGCATTGGCAGTTGCGAGGAACCCTGTGTTGCATGCTCGCACTAAGAACATTGAGGTGCATTATCACTATGTCAGGGAGAGGTCCTCTACTGGGGAGATCAGCTTGACATATGTGCCCACGCAAGAGAACATTGTAGACCTTTTCACGAAGGCTCTGCCTAGGGAGAAGTTTGAAGCTTTCTGCAAAGCTTTGGGCTTACTTCCTTTTGTGGAGTGATTTCCACATAGCTTGGCACTTCCTTATACATGAGTGCCAGCTCCTTGTTCACTGCATCACTCCCAGGGGGGATTTGTTGATATATTTAGGTAGTGATGTGTGTGAACACACTAGGACTACCGGGGCACTTTTTTCCCTCTTTAGGAGGGTCCCCCCCCTTGTATATACGCCTATTGCCCTAATGGGCTACTTATCTTTTTCCATTCTCTAGTAATACATTGAGTATTGTGTGTTGTGCTCCAAGCTTCTTCTTCTTCCTTGTGTTGTTCATGTGCTTGGAGACGTCTAACTCCAACAGCTCTCTTATCAATTCATAACAGGTTATGAGCTCTGAGCAAAACTCTGAACATCTCCACTCCCAAAATGGAAAGTTTTCTCAAATTCCTTGCATATGCAAGTTATCTATTTTAGTGCAAACTTTTGGGGATGATGTTCCAAAGTACTTAGTGGTTGTTCTGATCACCCATTGTGCAAAATAAGATGTATTCTTTGTATTTCCAAAATTAAGTGAGATGGTTCTAGAATCAATGTGCTTCCAGTAATTTTAGTGAATTTACAAGTAAACTGGGACTAAAACCCTTTGGTTGTAATATTCTTCAATATCCATTGCCTTCGTCCGAAATTCTAACAAGTAGAATTTTTAGAGTAATTCAATTCATCATACAATGGTTTTATTTTTTGTGTTTCATATTCAATAAAAACTTGTTTAAGATTGGTATGATTCATGTTCCAAGTTCAAGCTTTTGATTGTTTTGTTTTGCTTATGTATCAAAAAATGATTGACCCATGAATGCTCAAAATTTGGTGTACGATTTGAATTAAAATCATGCCTTTAAAATCCCCGATTTCTCTCTATCAATTTAGATGGAATATTGAGCTACAAAACTTGTGGAAAAGTAGTTGTAGTCTATACCGAAAAGTTTAAGTGATGAGCATGTTAAATTTCTAACACTCCCCCTCAAGATCAAGTGGTAGTCTCGATTGATCTTCTTCAAGTTGAGGTTGATCTTGAACTTCCCCAACTTGCTTGCATCTATGAATTTGGTCATGATATCTTCTAGTTGCTCCTTTTTGTTGTACTTGATGTCCAGTTCCTTTATCTAGTACCTTCTCTCTAATGAAGCTATATTGGATCTCTATGTGCTTGCTTCTTGCATGGAAAATAGGGTTTCTTGCTAGATGAATGTTCGATATGTTATCTTCAAATAGAGTAAAGTGTTTGATCTCCACATCCAAGTCTTTGAACAGCTTGTTGAGCCATATTATCTCAAATGTAGCAAGTTCTAAGGCTCTATACTTAGCGTCAGTAGATGATAATGCAACTATAGGTTACTTCTTTGACATCCAAGAGATGATTCTTTGTTTTAGCATGAAGATGTAGTGAGATATGCTCTTTCTATCCTCCTTTGAACTAGTCCAATCAACATCACTAAAGCTTTGTGGTTGTAATCCATTTTCATAAGGCTAGTACAACCCTTGGTTAACAGTATGCTTGATGTACCTAAGAACTCTCTTGGTTGTGTTGATATGAACATTAGTTGGTGAATTTAGAAATTGAGAAAGAACTCCTACAACATAGCACAAGTGTCATCTTGTGATGGTACCATAATTAATGCTTAAAATTATGATTCTATATACTTAGATATCTTCAAGAGGATGCCCTTTACCTGCACATAACTTAGTGTTTGTATCCATAGGTTGTGTGAGTGATTTACATCCACTCATACCATACTTATAAAGTACATCTAGCAAGTATTTTGTTTGAGCTAGGTAAACACCATTTTCTACATAAACAAGCCCATCCCAGACTTAAATATCAACATCCAACATATTGGAGCATGACATACCCAAAATAGATATAGAGAGAGATAAGTAACGAGGGAGTAACAAGGCTGTTGTCTGACGAGACGACAAAGGCTCTGTGTTCGAAGCAACTTGTTGAATGGTCGAGATGTAGCATTTCCAAATAAAATAGGTATCAGCCCTGCATATTGACGTACCAGATACTTCCTTTTCCTCACTTCGCATTTGAAGTTCTTTGAGCTTCAGACCATACTCGTGCAATCTATGCATGTTCTTCATAGTCTTTTTTGCAGCCTGTAATGTCTCCTTTCATCATGACCACACACGCATCCACAACATGATTCTAGTTCCCATAACAAAGATCCATCAAAGCATGCATCTAGATCTGATGTCATCACTTTAGGTGTCTCCATGAAGCATTTCTATTTGTTGCCCATCACGCTCCCCTGGGATCCAAACTGGGATAAGTCCCCATAGTCCATTTGACTGAAGAATCTACCTCTGAGCTAACTTCTCAGCCGATGAAGTAAAGCTATCACACATATCCCATTGTCAGACATCTTATAGCTCAATGTTATTATTGAAGCCTGCCGAGTTGTTCTATTCCAGCACCTACAGGTCCTTAAACACGTGAAGACCTTCTCTCATGGCCAGCTCTACTGCAAAGAGTGGAACTTCCACACGAATTGGTGTTGTAAGCTGCATTGGTCATCCTTCAGAATTCGCATTGTTTATATAGCTCTTCCCTCATCTACATCACCGACATCTATCATGCATGTTTACTACATCAACATCTTGAGCCTTCTCGGCCTTTGCCGATGTTGCTTGACCATCTATAGGAACCTTCTCTTTCACTATCTCCACCATGCCCTGGGTCTGTTCCTTAGCTTCTCCAGTTTTCTGTTGTACATACTCTTTTGTCTCCTCCATCTTCTGGGTAGTAGTTTCTTTTGCTTGCTCTACATGTTCTGCCATGATCACAATAGACAAGCAGAACTTTGTGAGTTCAAATAACCATGAACACCAGCAATAAATCGTGATTGTTCTCAAGATGAACACCATATACAACTCAAAGATTGTAGCGCTACTTTGAGTTCAATCCCTTTCATGTCCTGGCTTCTCAATAATATTCTGCTTTCTAGTACTGATGTCCATGACTAATGCAGTCCAGGCATCTTTGTGTACTTCATGTCTTGTGATAGGTAAGAGGTCCTTCTCCACATCAAGAGCAGCTCTTCTTTCCAATTTTTCTCGACTTCTACTCTTCATAGGGATCAATCTCTTCAATTCTTCTCTTGTGGATGCTCGCAGATCCTGTTGCATTTCCTCCTCTTATGGGAAAACATTCTCAAAAGCCATTGCAGCTTCCTTCTGTGCTTTTGCTTCTCAACCAATTCAGCTACTATAACAGCTTTTGTAACATATTTTGCTTCTAGTCTAGAAAGTTCCTCTGATACACACCCCCAAGCTTCCCCAGTCGTACGGACAATAGGTACTTGACCCTTTGTTACTGGTTTTAGATGTTGTAGCCTTCTAGTATAATCAAATGTTACAGATGCCTGTGGTCAGTTTAATACAAGTCTTGCGCTAAAGCTTCAGACCACCTTCACCAAGCTTCTCTACAAGAGCCCAAAAATTTCATACAAGGAGCAATCACTGCAGCTGCTCTGACAGTAGAGGCTCCATCTTTGAAAGTAATGGCAACTTCCCCCCCCTAGTGATGCAATAAGCTCAGCATTTTGGGATCCTATTGCTTCGACTTGATCAGAAAGAGTTTGGATGTACTCCATTGCATCAGTAAGAACCTTGCATCGATCCATCGTAGGTTTTGCATTGGGCAAGAGTGAAAATAGAGTTGTATATAGGTGAGACATGCCTTTGTGCCTTCGTCTTTCTGAGAAACTATGAATTTCCCTTCTAGATAAAAGTTCTTTATTAATAGGATGATCCTGAACCTTATGCAAGCTGCGAATTTTTCGAGAATTCTTCTCAGCAGAGTCTGAGCTTTCGTTGTTCTCCAAAATATTCTTGCGCTGATAGCCGTTCATTTTTTGTTCTATTCCTGGTGTACAGCAGCCTCGTTCCTGATGAGGGGTTGCTGGATGGGGAGGCCTATACGCAGAGCGACTACATTCGCGATCGCTATGCTCCACTGTCTTGCTCGGGTGAAAGTGCATCTATAGAGCTATTCTTTGATAGCGCATGGAAATGGAAGGAATAGGCGAAGTGCGAGAAATTGCCATCCTCTTGACCAATGAGCCCAAGAAGCATAGTGGACGAATGTTCATGGACATCACATTGATGGTGATCAATAGGTTTTTACAAGAAGCTCTTTAGCATTCCACAGTCGTCGACAAATGATGGTGCACACTTCCATTGACGAAGTTCTCTCAGACTGTCAGAAAACCTTGGTTGATGAAGATAATGATCTCATAAACTCTTTGAAACTTACAGAAGAACCCCAAAACAAAGTTAATTACACATGATTAGAGAAATAATTAATGAAGTTGATAACACCAACCAATCAACATATTTAACTAATTATTTGCAAAAAAGATACTCTTATTCTAGTCGTAACTTGAAGAATCACCACACATGGTAGATTAATCACCCAAAAAGGGGATTCTAATCATACCAAAAATGGCTCATCTCAACAAGTTATTGTAAATCTTGCAAGCCACAAATGCTCACAAGAGCGTAATAAAATGAAGAACTCAATAAATCGTCATGAAAAGCTTGCATACACTTCATCTTCACGTCATAAACCATCACGTAAGTGACAAGAGAACGCTCCCGACAACGGCGCCAAAAGTTGTTGACGTTGTAGCATCACAACTCATACTTGTCAAACCAGGAAGCGTCTCATGAGACCCAAATGTTTGCGTAGAAGCACTCAACAGACGTAATGGCGCTTCGTCAACGTATGATTAACAACATTATTAACAAGAAGATACAACATAAGCATCGCGAATGATGCACCTAATCGTAATCACAAGCATAATTGTTGGTGCATTTCAAGCCATCACACTTGGCTAGGACAATTGATTTGAAGACCCTACATAAGGGAAGACCCATAGGAACTTATGCTTAAAGTTTCTTACCATTTTACTTTTTTTGTAAAAGTCTAGAATGACTTGGCATCTCATGTAATCACACCAACTTGATTAGTCGTGGATTCTTAGTTGAGTTAGTGGAGAGAATATCTCCCTACTTTTAGTTGAGATATTCTAGGGAGCCTACATTTGACTTTCAAATTCAAATCATAGTACAACTCCTATAAAAACTACAAGCAAAAAGTCGCGGGTGTCCATCATCAATCCCGAGGCTATTCTGTACTATCTATTGAGTGTGTGAGGTCTACTCCATAGCCTACACCTCTGAGTACCATTGTGCTATGGTTATCATGCCAATGGGAATGTATATTCATATGATATAATACAAATACTTATACTCATCATCTCTGTTTTTGTCTGAGTCTTCTACTCCAAGTCTGTCAACTTCCAAGGAGCATTGCTCAGTGCTCACTGAACCAAATCAAGAGTTTAATAGCTCGTTGGAACCAGCTCAAGATCTTCTACAAGCATACAAAATTTCAGAAGATTTCATTCAGCCATTTTCGAGAAATCAGCTTCGAAGTCACCACTGGTCTATTTCTGCAACTCTCCTAAAAAGTCGGGGGTAATCATAATTTTGCTAAATCAATTTCTCTGGATGTGGTTTATCATTTCCTCTCATTCCATTTGCAAATGGTAGCTCATTAAGGTACTTTAATACTCCCAAAAGGAATTATTTCAATTGCAAGTGTGCTGGTCACACTGAGCATAACACTGAGCAGGTATCATTATAGAAATAGCAAGTTTTTTGAATTTGTGAAGGAACCAAGTTATCTGTTTTGGTTTGATCATTACAAAAATCATTTGCAAAGTACATATATGCTTTCTTGGTATCATTTGAAAGCTCAAGGTGTGTACTAAGCATTTCTGGAATCAAAGGAGGGCTGGTGTGAAGCAGGTATAGCAGCACCAACTCATTTCTTGAGTGCATCCAACCATCACTCACAACAGTGGTATCAGAGCAAAGAAGGTAAACATGGGTGATGGATTCCCTTCATTCATTGACAAATTGGACAGGAACAACTACCAAGCTTGGTCATTGAGAATGAAGACCTATCTACAAGGAAGGAGCTTATTTGGATACATATCAGGAGATGAGGAATTGCCCTCATTCAAGACTAGAGGACTACCCACCAAGGATGAACATGAGAGGCTCAACCAATGGTGTGCAAAAGATGCTTTGGCAAGGTCTTATCTCTTAAACTCTATATCTGATTTTCTTCTACCTCATGTAAGGAATTGTAAGACTTCCCAAGAGACTTGGGAAACCTTGTCAAACTACTTTTCTTCCAACACAAGGGCTAGGAAGAATCAACTGTGGATTGAATTCACAACCCTTAGGAAGCAGCCCAAGCAACCAGTCTCAGAGTATGTGACTAAGATTAAAGATGTGGCAGACCAACTAGCAAGCATTGGAGAGGAGATTGAAGAGGAGCAAATAGTCAGGCAAGTAACAAATGGACTCAAGGCAGATGATAAGTGGGAAAGTTTCACCACTGCAATGGACCTCTATATGGACATGCATACCCCAGATCGCACAACACTTATGGGCCAACTATTCACACATGAAGCAAAGTTTACAAAGGCAGGAGATCAATCAAAAGGTAACAACCCCTCTGCTCTCTATACTGATAAGAAAGTTAAAGATAAAGGTAAAGGGAAGAAACAGGATGAAGAAGGCTCTACCTCCCAAGATAATTATGCAGGGAGAGGTAGATCATCTAGAGGAAGAGGCAGAGGAGGTAAGTCAGGTAGGGGGAGACCCTACAACTCATCACCATGCAACATTTGTGGATTGTCCAATCATACCACAGATGAATGCTACAAGAACTACAAAAATCTGAGAGGAAGAGGCTACTCAAGAGGTGGATACTCTCAAGGGAGAGGCAGATTCAATCAACACCAAGGCTACAATGGATACAACAACCAATACAACAACAACTACAACAACAACCACAATGGTAACTACCAAGGTGGATTCAGAAATAGAAGAGACTACAACAACTACACAGAGGAGCAAGATGACTCCCTATTGATCATGAATATGACCTCCAAGGCAGGTACAAATGATGATCATTTATTTTATATTGACTCAGGATGTTCTAACCATGTAGCTGGCAATGTGGCACTACTTTCTGATTTGGAAGAGCCCAAGGGCAAACATCAGGTACAAACAGGTGATGACACTAAACATTCTGTTGTTAAGATTGGAAATGTGAAGACATGTGATGGAAACCAGAATCTATTAAGCAAGGTACTCTATGTACCAACCATCACCAAGAATCTAATGAGTGTTGGTCAGATTGTGGAGAAAGGCTTGCAGGTCAGATTCACACAACATGGAGCATATGTGGGGGACCCAAGACATGGATTCAGAAGGATAGCCAAAGGGGAGAAATCAGGTAGATTGTTTACTTTTGAGCTAGAAGACACCAAGAACATTGCTTTGTATAATTACAAGGATCAGACACTTTCAGAGTTAGAAATATGGCACAAGAGATTATGGCACATAGGTGAAAGAACCCTAAAGCAAATGTGCAGGGATCAATGTGTGCTTGGGATACCTAATGTGTCCAAGCAACACATGATTTACAAGTGTGGATCATGTCAATTTGGTAAGTCTCACAGGTTACCCTATTCAAGGAAAGGTTTCATGCATGAAGACTACCTAGACTTGGTACACACAGATGTTTGGGGACCTAGCAAGGATCCTTCCATTTCAGGTTCAAGGTATTATGTGTCCTTCATTGATGACTATATCAGATGGACCATTTTATACTTTATGAAGCATAAAGATGAAGTGTTTAATTGTTTCAAGAGGTATCTTGCACTTGTTGAAAATCAAACAGGAAGAAGCTTGAAGAGGCTAAGGTCAGATGGTGGAGGAGAGTACTTCTCCAATGAGTTTGAAGATTTCTTGCAGGAAAGAGGCATCAAAAGGGAGATTACTACAAGGTACTCACCTGAACAAAATGGGGTAGCAGAAAGAAGGAATAGACTCATTGTAGAAACAGCTAGGTCTATGCTTAATGAAAAGAAGTTGCCAAATTATCTTTGGGCAGAGAGTGTATCCACTGCCACCTATCTCATAAACAGATTGCCATCCAAATCACTTGATGGCATGACACCATATGAAGCTTGGCATGGTAAGAGACCTTCTCTGGATCATTGCAAAATCTTTGGTTGTGTAGCATATGTGCATATTCCCTCACAGGTAAGGGGAAAGTTAGACCCTAAAGCTGAAAATTGTATCTTCATTGGTTATGATTTGAACCAAAAAGGATACAGATTCTACAACCCAACAAACAAAGGTTTCAAGGTAAGCAGAGATGTCATCTTTGATGAGAATGACTCTTGGTATGAAAATGAATGCAGGAAGATTAGTCTACCCTATGACATGGAAGAGGATTTCCCAAAGCTCACCAAGGAGGAATCAATTCAGAAAGAAGATTCAAGCTCAGATGATGATGATACAATAAATCTTGAAGAGTTCAAGGCTTGGAAATCCAAAGGGAAGATGAAGATGAAGCAACTAGAAGATAAACCAGAATCCTCAACTCAAGCAATGAGGAGATCTCAGAGAGAAAAGAAGAAGCCTATCAGATTTGGGTATGACACATCACTTGTAACTAAACATTCTGTATATCTTGCAAAGGACTTGTTGAATGAAGAACCAGGTACCTATGAAGAAGCAATTACCAAACCAGAATGGAAAGAAGCCATGGATGAAGAGATGGAAGCTCTCAAGGAAAGTGATACTTGGGACTTGGTACCCAAGAAAGACTCTATGAAGGTAATAGGATCTAGATGGATCTACAAACTAAAGAAGAATTCAGATGGAACAATAAACAGGTACAAAGCTAGGTTGTTAGCCAAGGGTTTTGCACAAACCCAAGGCATTGATTATGAGGAGACATTTTCTCCTGTGGCTAAGATGCCAACTATCAGAATATTAGTGAGTGTAGCTGCATCCAAGAATTGGAACATGTACCAATTAAATGTCAAGAATGCTTTCTTGAATGGATGGATATCTGAAGAAGTCTACATGTCACAACCACCTGGCTATGAAGACCCCAAGAAGGTAAATTATGTTTGTAAATTGAAGAAGGCTCTGTATGGTTTAAAGCAGGAACCTAGAGCATGGAATTACAGGTTGACAACCTATCTCCAAGACCAAGGATTTGTGATGAGTAAAGCAGACACTTCTCTGTTCATAAAGAGAAGTAGTACAGAGGTAATCTGCTTGTGTGTTTATGTTGATGACATCATCATTACAGGCAATGATGTCAATGGGATTAGACACATCAAAGGACAGATGATGAAAGAATTCAAGATTAGTGATCTTGGATTATTGAAGTACTTCTTAGGTCTTGAGTTAGTCTACACCAACTCAGGTATATATATCAGTCAAAAGAAGTATGTGCAAGATATGGTCAAGAAGTTTGGTTTGCAGGATGCTAAGGTATCTACTACTCCAATGGAGGTCAACCTAAAGCTAAGTGCTCATGAAGGAGAAGAAGTCCAAGACATCACAAGGTATCAAAGTATGGTAGGTAGTTTGAACTATGCTACCTTGACAAGAATTGACATAGCATATGGAGTTAGTGTGCTTAGTCAATTCATGCACAAACCAAGGGTACCTCACCTAGAGGCAGCAAAGAAGATCTTGAAGTATCTGAAGGGAACTCAAAGTCATGGTTTGTACTTTCCTTATACATCAGATATTGACATTAAGGTTTACTCAGATGCAGATTGGGCAGGATGCAAGGATGATAGGAGAAGCACCTCAGGATACATTTGTTTTGCAGGAGATAAGCCTATTTCTTGGTCAGCCAAGAAACAACCTACAGTGGCATTGTCATCCACTGAAGCAGAGTATAGAGGGCTTGCCAATGCCACTCAAGAAGCTATCTGGTTGAAGCTTCTATATACAGAGTTAGGTCTATATACAAGACCACCAATCATATTTGGAGATAACACTAGCTCTCTTCACCTTGCAGCTAATCCAATATATCATGCCAGAACAAAACACATAGAGGTTCATTACCACTATGTGAGGGAGAAGTTACTTAGTAAAGACATTCAATTGACATATGTGTCTACTAATATGCAATGTGTAGATTTACTCACTAAAGCATTGGATGGAAGTAAGTTATGCAGATTTAAATCCATGATTGGATTGCAGGATGTGATTGAAGACCAAAGATGAAGAAGATGAAGACTTAAGCCAAAGTGTTTGGCTTGAGGGGGAGCTGTTGGTGCATTTCAAGCCATCACACTTGGCTAGGACAATTGATTTGAAGACCCTACATAAGGGAAGACCCATAGGAACTTATGCTTAAAGTTTCTTACCATTTTACTTTTTTTGTAAAAGTCTAGAATGACTTGGCATCTCATGTAATCACACCAACTTGATTAGTCGTGGATTCTTAGTTGAGTTAGTGGAGAGAATATCTCCCTACTTTTAGTTGAGATATTCTAGGGAGCCTACATTTGAATTTCAAATTCAAATCATAGTACAACTCCTATAAAAACTACAAGCAAAAAGTCGCGGGTGTCCATCATCAATCCCGAGGCTATTCTGTACTATCTATTGAGTGTGTGAGGTCTACTCCATAGCCTACACCTCTGAGTACCATTGTTCTATGGTTATCATGCCAATGGGAATGTATATTCATATGATATAATACAAATACTTATACTCATCATCTCTGTTTTTGTCTGAGTCTTCTACTCCAAGTCTGTCAACTTCCAAGGAGCATTGCTCAGTGCTCACTGAACCAAATCAAGAGTTTAATAGCTCGTTGGAACCAGCTCAAGGTCTTCTACAAGCATACAAAATTTCAGAAGATTTCATTCAGCTATTTTCGAGAAATCAGCTTCGAAGTCACCACTGGTCTATTTCTGCAACTCTCCTAAAAAGTCGGGGGTAATCATAATTTTGCTAAATCAATTTCTCTGGATGTGGTTTATCATTTCCTCTCATTCCACTTGCAAATGGTAGCTCATTAAGGTAATTTAATAGTCCCAAAAGGAATTATTTCAATTGCAAGTGTGCTGGTCACACTGAGCATAACACTGAGCAGGTATCATTATAGAAATAGCAAGTTTTTTGAATTTGTGAAGGAACCAAGTTATCTGTTTTGGTTTGATCATTACATAAATCATTTGCAAAGTACATATATGCTTTCTTGGTATCATTTGAAAGCTCAAGGTGTGTACTAAGCATTTCTGGAATCAAAGGAGGGCTGGTGTGAAGCAGGTATAGCAGCACCAACTCATTTCTTGAGTGCATCCAACCATCACTCACAACAATAATAACGACGTAATCATACATCAACGTGTCACAAGCATTAGACAAGAAGAGAACAAGCACGCATGCACATCATGACGACAAGAGGGCAAGAGTCTATCTACAAACTAGCATTATCTCATTACTTCTAGAAAAGCTCTCCCCCAAAAGAAGAGGTGGAGACCTCTTTATATACAAAATGGCAAAAAAGCATGCTATGTGGGATTTCTCAACTGAAAGGAGAATGAATCCCACTTATTCTCTAGTGTGGCACTCACACACACCTATACAAGAGTGCTTTATTAACTGAATGAAAGGTAGAAAAAGGTACAAATGATGATGAAAAAAGAGTGGATTCAAGAAATATATATTTTATCTTCAACAGCTATGCAGGAAGAATATGATGCATTGATGGAAAATGAGACTTGGGATTTGGTTCCTAAACCAAATAGTGAGAAAATCATTGGATGTAAATGGGTCTACAAAAGAAAAAGGTTTGCAGATGGAAGTATATCTAGGTACAAAGCCAAGCTTGTTGTAAAGGGATATGCATAGACATATGGTGTGGACTATGATGAAACTTATAGTCCTGTTGCAAAGATGACAACCATAAGGACTCTCATAGCAATTCTTGCTTGCAAAGGTTGGAAATTGTCTTAATTAGATGTGAAGAATGCTTTTTTGAATGGTTATATTTCAGATGAAGTCTACATGGAACAACCAGATGGTTTCAAAGATCAAGTGTATCCAAATTATGTGTGTAAGCTCAAGAGAGCTTTGTATGGGTTGAAGCAGGCCCCAAGGGCATGGAATTATAGGCTTGTAAAGTTCTTAAAGGAGCTTGGATTTCAAGCATCAAAGGCAGATAGTAGCTTGCTAGTCAAAGCAAGTAAGGATGGATTTATTTATGTTTGTATTTGTGTTGATGACATAATACTTACAGGAATAGATGACAAAGGTATACACATGATTAAGAAGCAGATGGAGAAAGAATTCAAAATCAGTGATTTGGGAAATTTGTCATTCTTTTTGGGAATGGAGATTTCATATACTCAACATGGAGTATATGTAACTCAAGAAAGGTATCTAAAAAGTTTGCTAAACAAATTTAAAATGGAAGATTGCAGGATAGAACCAACTCCAATGGAAGTAAATCATTGATTGAGTAGATATGGAGGAGAAGAATTCAAAGATATGAAGCTTTATCAAAGTTTGGTGGGTAGCCTGATTTATGCTACATTAACAAGACCTGACTTAGCATATGCAGTTGGAGTTCTATCAATTCATGCATTGTCCTAGAAAGGAACATTGGATTGCAGGACAAAGAGTACTTAGGTACATCAAGGGCACACTTAAAGAAGGTTTGTATTATGGATTTACTTCAGATACAAGAGTCAAAATATACAGTGATGCAGATTGGGCAGGTAATTCTGGTGATAGAAGATCAACACATGGATATTTGTGTTATGTGGGAGATAAGCTAATTTCATGGTGTTCTAAGAAGCAACATACAATTGCTTTATCATCTACAGAAGTAAAATACAAAGGCATGGTAGAAGCTGCAAAGAAAGTAATATGGTTAAAGACTCTTATGAAGAGTTTTGATATTATTCAGAGTACTCCTATTATTTGTGGAGACAATATGAGTTCTTTATATTTGGCCAAATCATGTATTCCATGCTAGAACTAAACATATTGAGATTCAGTATCATTTTTTTGAGAGAGAAGGTTGTTGATAAAGAAATAGAAGTTTTGCATACTCCTACAAAAGATCAACTTGTAGATATGATGACAAAAAGCTTGGATGGACCAAAGTTGCAGAGGTTTAAAGATATGGCAGGAATAAAGAAGATGCAGGTAATCAAAATTGATGATTGAGGGGGAGCTGTTGGAGTAGGACAAGCAACAATTGGTGATTATATGAAGCCCAAAAATAAAGATATGAAGAAAAGATTGAAGTTCAACTTCATGAAGTGAAGTGAAGGTTCACTAAGAAAAGTTCTATAGACATATTCACATTAGTTTTGTAAATACTTCAATATACTTGAAGTAATGACGAATCAATACTCATATGTATATATATATATATATATATGTATATGATTGTATTAGATGTGAGAGACAAAGTATAGATGAGAAAGAGTTGAATAGATGATGAGTATTGAGTGTATCATCCATCAGATGTATGAAGAGTTGAATAGAAAGAATGTTCAGAGATTTGCTCGTCGATCTTTTCTCTAGTTCTCCTTCTGTGTTTGATTTTATCAGAAATCCTTTTGTACACATCTAATTCCATAGTTGATCTATCTATGGTTAAAGTTTAAGAGTCTAATTGCAAATAGGCTAAGAGAATTTTGTGTAGGAACATCTATATGTGAGAAAGTATTGAGTGTCTTTTGAAACAGGCGCAATCCCGATGGTCAAAGAAATGGTCAGTTCTCAGTGCACAGTGTAAAATTTTACACAAATGAGGAGTCAAAATCTAAGTTGGAAGGTAAGCCATCTATGGCTAAAAGCATTCGCTTAAACAGGTTCTAGTTTGGGAGAACTGTGTGTTAGAAGTTGCAGGTGTCAAAGTCGACCCTACAAGAAGGCAATTTTAGACATAGGTAGATTGTTTGGATCATTTCTCATAATCTGCTTAAGCTTTTGAAATGTTTTAACTTGGAGGAGGTGCACAAACTCTGGGGTGACACATTCTACAAAGTTTCATCAGAAAATTTACACAAATGATTAATCAATGAGTCAATAATGTGCAATAGACTTTTCTGTGAAATGACTTTCTTCAAAGTTAGCTAAAATCTGGATAGTTTGGTGCTTGTCTTCCAAAATTGGTTGGAGTTTAAAGTTATTCTTGATATGGAAGTGGTCTAACATCAAGGATAGCTTGTTCTTTTGGAGATTAACACTCTCCATCAGATGCGTTGTGTGCCCCCGCACAAAGTGGTTGCGATCATTCAAGAAGCACATGCAGGTGAAGTAAGAGGGCACTTCAATCATTTGATTACGATGCAGAAAATATAGCAGGCTGGACTTTGGTGGCCTACAATGTATTTGGATGTACTGGTTGTAGTATGGAATCGCGATCCTTGCTAGCGTAACGGCAAACCACGGGACAACCACCATTTTTCATTGCAGCCAATCCTCCCATTGGAGCCATTTGAGAAGTGGGGCCTCGATTTTATTGGTCCTATCAAACCACCTGCAGTCACAACTCGAGCTCTCAAAATGAGGTTTTTCCATGGTTTGGTTTGCCACTCAAACTAATGTCCAATTGGGGCACTCATTTCTTGAACCAACTTATTTCATAAATAATTTCAGAATATCAAATTAAACATAAATTCAATTTCCCTTACTATCCAAGAGCCAACGGTCTAGTGGAGAGTACAAACAAGGTTCTTCTACACATGTTGCAGAAAATGCTTTTGGATTCAACAAACCAATGGGAAAATATACTTCCTATGGTACTTTGGGTGTACCGCACTTCTTATAAAGTCTCAGTAGGAAGTACACCTTTCAAACTTCTGTACAGATAGGAAGCTATCCTCCTGTTTGAATTTGTGGTACCTAGTCTTCGGATTGTAGTGCATAAACATTTACTTCTAGAAGACTCTTTTGCTTACAGGATGGATAAGTTGCAGTAGCTCGAAGAACATAGGTATGCTAGTTTCTTATTGCTTCAGGAAGTGCAGAGTAGACAGAAGAAATGACATGACCAGAATTTATGGACAAGGATTTTTTGGCCTAGTGATTTAGTACTATACTTTCACTCCAAGATGACGAGAAAGATGGGCAAGTTGAAATTGGGGTAGATAGATCCATTTCGAATTCATGAGATCTGCATACCAACTTCTTTCCAACTCGCTACACTGAGAACTCCTACCTATGGGTATCAATGGGTCAAAGTTGGAGCTCTACCAGTCCTCCGGCAAGTAACATATTTTGAAAAAAAATAAAAAATAAAAAATAAAAAATAAAATAAAACATAAATAATTCACTATGAATATTCTCCAATGTGTGAAATGCAGCATGTAACTACATGCAAACTACATGAAATCGTACAAGTAATCAATGATGGTGGTAGTTGATTGATTCATATCTGACTCTCATCCCCAAGTGCATGATAAGTGTAGAACCGTGAAGTAAAGATACTATCTATGGTAATCATGATGCATACTTGAGGCCTTCAATGCAAGAAGGTGGGCAATAGAAGGCTAAGGATGATCCCTATCCAACTTATTTCGCAAATGAGCAAGCAAAACATTTTGCAAACTCTTATTCTCATGCAACCTATAGCAAACAGAGCAAAGCAACGATGGCGGTCACCTTTTCTAACGCCCACCTGCTAAACATCCCAGATTGCCTTTCGTAGCAACAAGCTGATTGGTTCAAGTGTCAGGGCTTGCTGAAAAGTACACTCATAGATTGCAGGAGCATCCGAACCCATCCACTATCAAAGGACATAGCAATGGAGATAGCCAGATAGACAGACAGTAGTAACATCAACTCTCAAACACGTCTATCTGCAAATTGGCCAAGGGGAGCCATTCTAGATATCCCGAGAAGTGATTGCAGAGCGACTATAGGTGGCTAATGAAGGAATTACAATTGTTACAAAGATAATTGATGCAATAGAGATTATGAAGTTTTTGGGAAACCCCTGTTCTAGAGAATATAATTTCTCCTAGCTTTGAGATGATAACCTGTTGAAACTTGGATTATTATTTATGTCCATGATAATTAATGTACAAGCAAAGCATTATGGAGTATCCTAGCAGTTGTATTCACTAGTGAAGGAATCTGCCAAGGCCCAAGTGAATTGGCAGAGTGGATTTTCGGGAAGTTAAAAAAAGAAATAAGAAGGATCTATAGAAGAATAGGTCGAGCTGTTAATGCAACACTAGAAAATATCGGAGTACTCTTTACTCTACTTCTTCCCAACAACCCTCCATTTTTACTTAGAGAATGCAAGATCGTAACGGTCGAGCTATTCTTGCAAGGATTGAAGAAGAGACCTACGAAAAGGAAACCTGTTGCAGATACTTCTAACGAGTAAGAAACAGGTGACAGGGATGCGGAGGAAGAAGCCTAGAGGAAACAAGCAAAATAAAATCACAAAAAAATGGAGGAAGAAAAATTACAGAAACAAGAAGAGAATCGGAAAGCGATCGAAGAGGAAGAAGCACGGAGATAACAAGAAGAAGAAGTAGCAAGGAAGAGACTAGAAGAAGAAAATAAACAGAAGGCAAAAGCTGATGCGAAAGCGGAAAGAATTTGGAAAGAACGAGAGCAGGCAAATCACAATGCAGAGAGTTCAAAGAAAGTTTCGATACTCCTAACTTTCACTTCCTTCAATCTTCATGATAAATGGAAGCAGTCAGATGGATGAGTAAAGCTGCTACCGGTAAGGTGCAATGATAATATTTACCCATGGATGCTTCTAAATGAGCCTCATAGACTAGAGTATCTAGGTGATCTGGCAAGGGGAATCCATTGGACAACGTTTTGAATGGAAGACATGCAAAAGAGATATATTGCTTTAGTTCAACAGAAGGAAACATGGCTAGAGGAAAAGGAAGGGGATGAATGCAAAAATTAGCCATCTAAGGGCTGAGATCAACGAACTCCAAACGGAACATATAGGAAGAGCAAGTGCCACTCATGAAGAAGTACTAGAAGAATTAAATGATGCTTTAACAAAAATTGTTACACTTAAAGCTAAATATGAAGAGAAGTCCAAGAGGATGGAGCAGTTGCAAGCAGAGGCTGAACAGAGACACCATGCACTTCAGAAATTAAAGAAGAGTAATAAAGAACTAACTGCCAAGCTCCAGAAAGTAGAAAAAGAGGTGCAACGACTAAGGAAAAAGGTCAATAGTTAGATTGATGAGATGTCAAAGCAAGAAGCAGCTATAGCTGATGTAGAGGAAAAACTAGCAGTGAGGAACTCAGAGTACACAGAACTAGAAGCCAAATTCTGTATTGTATAGGAAAGCTACGATAGGATCAAGGCTCAATTATCCTGAATCACAAATTTAGAGAAACAAGTAGCAGAATGGAAGAGTAGATGTGCGGATGCAAACACAGTTCTGGAAGGTAAAGATACAGAGATCGATGAGTTAAAGAATAAAACAATTATAGTGGAATTAAAGTATAAGATAGAGTTAGAAGAGGCAAAGAAAGTAACTAAAGGTGATTTTATAAAGTTAATGGATATTACTCTAGCTTTCAACAATATGTTAGATAAACTTCAAGATAGAATTCTGAAACTGGAGGCAGCTTCTATCAGTTATCGTAGTGCGAGCCAACACTTACTGGAACCGTATGATTTTTTTGCTAAAGAAATGTGAGTAGCTGAGGAAAATATAGAAAAATGTTTAAAGAACTTAGATGGGATATACATAGGATTATGAACCAAATTGGATGCTTGCCTTTACTATTGTTATTCCTCTAGAAACTGTATACCTCTTCATGGGTGGAGTGAGGATTGAAGCATGTGGACTCCCACGAAGGAATGGAACACGCATAGGAGGATATGCAGACATTCTCCTTGGTTCTCTAGCTTTGGAGATTTTTTCTCTTGTTGGTGTCCCTATTTGATGTCCCGTCCCAATGAGTGAGTCTCTCTATTCTTGTCCTCTATATTGCATGATGCTATCCCTGAGATTGTCTATTGTATAGGTGAACCATATCTGTTGGGGTTAGCCAAACAATATTCTTTGAGATGCTTCCTTTGCGACCTGGTATCTCGCATATACCATGATGGTAATTACGATTGTCATTAGTCAAGCATACATGATGCATCGATGTGATCCCCGATATAGGTATGAGGATCAAAGGTTTAACCTTTCAATCTCTCAAGAATGCAAGTATTTCTTTTTGGATCATTAAGCTTACATTATGCTTGAGATGTATTTTCTTTACACTCAGATTTGAATTCAAAAAAATCTTTAAAAGAGTCGTGGGACCATCCAAGAGTCTATATAGGAACTCACACTTCTTTGTAAATTAATTTAGATCAATACAAATACACTTTTGATCTTCAACTTTCTTCTTGTTCAATCTCTACATCATCTTCTCCAACAACAGTTAGAGGCCGGTTCTCTCTCTCTCTCTCTCTCTCTCTCTCTCTCTCTTTAAAGATTTAAATTGGATTAATGAACATTCATTGGAAAGATATCACTATCTAGTTTATGTGTAAAAACTTTTGAGGGCATTTGGTTCTATAAATTTTGAGAAATCTGCAATTTAAGTTCTTGAGGTCTATCTATGCACAACCCTAAAAAATTGGGGACACCTCTGTTCATGGGTAAGTTTATTCCAGGAGAATATCTTGCTTATTTATTCTACTCTTGTGCATTTTAGCCACTCAACCCTATGTATAACATTCCTCCAAAAGGAATTTTCCAATTATTATCATGCTGGATGCTATGAGCATTTGAAGTTGAGTGTTTCATCCAAAGATAACAAGATTTTTTAGCTAGTCAAAGTGCAATCTAATCTGTTTTGTACCAAATCTTTCTCATTGATACTCCAAGTTACATAGTGGATTTTATTGCACTAATCACAAGCCTATAGGGTCTATTTGACTCTCTAAAAGCTCAAGGGCTGTTCCTGTGTCAGTTGGTTGGACCAAACTTCATCACTTGGGAACTCACTTTTTTACCTCCTGCAAGCTTTTCCAAGTTCTCTCAATGGTATCAGAGCTAGAGCAAGATGGGTGATGGATTTCCCTCAACGGTTGAGAAGCTTGATAGAAACAACTATGTTGCTTGGCAAATCAGAATGGAAGCCTATTTGCAAGGTAGAAATATTTATGGAATTGTAGCAAGTGTTGAAGCTATGCCTATTCTAAGATCCAAAGGAGGACCTACACAAAATGAGATAGATAAACTCACACTTTGGTGTGCAAGGGGTGCTGAAGAAAGGTCATACATACTAAAATCTATCTATGATTTTTTTTGCATCATGTAAATTTGCATAAAAAACGGAATGATCTGCATCATCACATGAAACCTACAAAGGTTGAGAAGTTGCCTCATTAGGACCAACACTAGACTATCTGCCTGTAAAAAGAGGCAGCAAAGTATCATACATGTCTTTGGAGCTAACATATGTCTCCTTCGTACAGGAAAGTAAAGACTAAATAACATCTTCCATAAAAACAACATCATGAATAAACAAAATGCATTTAGTTTGTGGATGATACAGACGATAGCCTTTTCTTTCAAAATTGTACCCAACAAAAAATCATTTTACTGCTTTATCATCCAATTTCCTACAATGTTGTTCATGCACTAATGCATATGCCAGACAAACAAAAACATGGAGGTGAGCAATAGATGGCTTACAACCATGCCAAGACTCATATGGAGTGATAGACTGCAATGCTTTAGTGGGATATCTGTTAAGTACATATGTTGCACACATAATGGCCTAAAGCTAGAAACTATGTGGTAAAGCTTGAATCTTGGCCATACACCTCGCCATCTCCATGAGTGACTTGTTCTTCTATTCAAAAACTCCATTCTGTTGAGGTGTTCCATGTTCAGCCATAAAAGCATTAAAGTCAGAAGACATATATTCCTCCCCTCGATCAGAACAAAAGGTGCCCATTTTACATGTTCACAGATTTTCAGCAAAAACAAGAAACTATTTAAAGCACAAAAAAAATCATGAGGACTTTGATTTCAATGGATATACCCATGCATGCCTAAAAAAATCATCAATGAAAGTCATGAGGTAAAGATAGTTTCCAAAAGAAGGTGTCTGCATAGGACCACAAACATCATTATGTACAAGCTACAATTTCTGAGTAGCTCGAACTAAACCATCTTTTGGGAAGGATGAACGTTGCGTTTTGCCCAAAATATAGCCTTCATAAACATGTTTACCAGGTGCCTCAAGTTTGGGCAAAGAGGACACCATTTTAGATTTCTGCAGGTGTAGCAAACTAGCAAAATTCAGATGACCAAAGCGTGCAAGCCAAAGCTTTGCATCTGACATAGCCTGAGAATCATGTACTACACATGCTGAATCATTCATAGATTTTTCATAGTCTATGAGTTTAGCCGACAACATAAAATGCTAGAAGAAATAATCATGTCGCCATTTGATGGATCATGAACTGTAGATATGTCATCAACAAATTTCACAACCAAGCCAATCTTGGCTAAATCTGAAACTAATAATAGATTCTTCTTGATCCTTGGCACAAATAGAGCATCCGACAATGTGAAAGAACTCCCACGATAGGATAAGAGGAGTTTTTGGCCCATGTGATAGTATTCCCTATAGGGACAGGCTCGAGTGAAGTGAAGAAACTGCATTGCGAGGTAATCTGTTTAGTTGCCCCACTATCAAAGTACCAAACATCTAAGTCTATTACAGACATACACTATTCAGGAAAGGATGGTTCAAAACTGCAAACAATAGTAAATGCCCAATCTTCATTTTACACTAGATTAGCAGATCTGTTTTGGATGTAGAGGCCTCTACAACAACCATTCCAGCCTCTTTTTTCTTTGCCTCTTTTGCAGCCAATTTTGGACAATTCTTTATGACATGATCATTTGCTTTACAATACCTGTAAAACAATTTGTGCTTTTTTGTTTTCTTCTCTTCTCTGTCTTCCTTCTTTGATTGTGCCAAATTGGCATATTTTTGCTTACTAGTAGAAGAGCTCCATTTACCTTTGCCCTTCTGACTAGCCAGGAAAGCTTGATCTACAACACGCATAATGGACCTATTCTACCTAGACTTATCTTCTTGGAATAGAACAGAGACTAACTCCTTAAATATTAAGGGATTTGGATTTCCGTTCATCATCAAACGAAAAGTAGAAGCAAAAATTTGGTATGAATCGGGAAGACCATTCAAAACAGCCTCCACAAGTGAACTGTCAGGCAAGACTTCATTAGCAAAAATTAACTGTTCCTTCAAATCTCTAATCTTTGTTAGAAAATTGTCCATAGCATCTCCTTCATTCATATGCTCACTCTCCAATTGTTTTTGGAGGTAAGCAACACGAGCCTCATTCCTAGCTTGGTACAATGTGTTAAGTGTATCCCAAGCATCCTTAGCTTTTTTGCAAGAGTGAATGTGAGGAATAATAGCATGTTTGACAGACAAGGCTATCAATGCATATGCCTGAGCATCTCTGCCATCCCATCAAATTTGCTCTGCAATAGGCGCAGCAGAAACTGCAGCACGAATAGAAACATGAAGAATATCGTCATCTTCAATGCCATCTGCATTAGCTTCAGTACCTGTATTTGCAGGTGTAATAGGACATTTTTCAACACCCTACACAATATTCCACAATCCTTTTGGGACCCATACATGACGCATCATATAAGCCCACAATGGATAATTTATATCATCCAACTTATCCTCAACAGCCAACATACGAAATACATCACTACTTTCAGCCATGGCCACTGATGCAAAAAAATGATTGTATTTGAAAAAGTTGAACAGAACTACCCTGACAAGTTCTGCTAAACCTATAGCGAACTTTGAGACGATTATACTAGCAAACTAAAACCTGTCTAAAATACCCTGATGCAAAAAAATGATTGTATTTGAAAAAGTTGAACAGAACTACCCTGACAAGTTCTGCTAAACCTATAGCGGACTTTGAGATGATTATACTAGCAAACCGAAATCTGTATATATGTTTGGCACAAAAGGATGAAATAGCCTGAGTATGCTCACCGAATTTCGTGTGATTCTGAGACTGTGATCGGAGGGGTGTCAACGATGCCCTAGATGAAGTGGCGACCTACTTAGATACCAATTGTTTGAGTTCGAGGTCTACAAAAGCATGTGAACACACAATTCTGGATGTATTACCACTAGAATGTACAAAGATAAGTTACCCATTAGGGCAATAGACATATATACAAGCCATGGAAAAAACACCTCCTAAAGAGGGAAAAAAGTGCCCCGATGGTCCTAGTGTGTTCACACACATCATTACCTAAATATATCAACAAAGGGCTGGTCCTGTGCTCATTGACTGGACCAAACTTCATTACTTGGGAACTCACTCTTCTACCTCCTACAAGCTTCTCAAAGTTCTCTTAGAAGAAACCCTCTATACTAAGAGATTATATGTTGATGAAAATGAATCATATATCTCCAAACCATTTTTTAATGATTGAATTACAAAGTCTTAATTGTAAGTAGTCTTTAAAGACTAGAGACCTGCTTGTGCACATTCATATACACGACATAGCAAAAAAGGTAGGACAAGTACAAAAAAGTTAACATATGCATCAAATTCCCAAACATATAAACATTGTTTCATATAAAAAATGCATAGAGTATACTCTACAACAAGTAATGCAATATAACATCCATATTTATTGTATAAAGTGAGTACAATCACATGTGCACCAATTAATGCCGATATGACAAACATTTGGATATGTAATTTGGATTGCCGAAAATCGTTTGATAATAAACATGCCATTATACTTCCTTCTTCCAACATCTCATTACACATAATTATTAGTGTCAATGGAATAGGAAATCAACAATGTGCTGAGAGTTAAGTACATGATTCATTAACATATGAAATTGAGTGTACATCTGGTTTGCACCTTCCCAACATACATATCTATCGCCAAACATCACCCAAAGTATATCCTACCATTCAACAACACCTCTTCACATCTTAGTCATACAATTCTAAATTAAAAATCCTCAAAACATCATACTAATGCTCAATCTTTCCAAAGATAAAGCTTTTACATACTCGATTATTGCATGCCATGATAAAAAATAAATATTAAATAGAACTTCTACTATTTATACTCCACACACACACACACACACATACATACATACATACATACATACATACATACATACATACATACATACATACATACATACACACACACACACATATATACACACACACACACACACATATATATATATATATATATATATATATATATATATATATATATATATATATATATATATATATATATATATATATATATATATATATATATATATATACACACACACACATATATATATATGTGTGTGTGTGTGTGTATATGTATATATATATATGTGTGTGTGTGTGCGTGTATGTGTGCATGTATGTATCTACATCTATGTCTATATATGTGACATTATGTGTCGATCCAATGTCAAAGAGTACCTTGACAGGTTGTCCTGCCATGACTCCCCTCATGACAATGAGTTTTGTGTCGAGAAACTGATATTCTTTATGTGCCATTGGCAAAAGCGTAACGTCTGGCACAGTTGGGACCTTCTTTGTGATCATCATGGCCACTATGGGAAATGATATCGATGATGGGGGATCTCCAAAGTCCTCATCATCATCACTCCTGGCCTGAGTGGGATCTATGACTATGGTGGCGATGATCTTCTGAGTCTTGTGTCTATCGTCCATGATATGAAACAAGTGGAAGCACGAGTCCCACTTGTTGAGCCACTGCTCAACAGCATTAGCAATCCTAGCACTAGTCAAACCATGATATCTAAGTGGCTTAAGATCCTTAAGCTGCCATTTGGCCTCTCTGACTAGGATGCTATCTCTAAGGACTTCTTGAGCTAGAGGCTCATCTAGAGCATCTATGTCCATCCTTGACTAGCTGGCCCTTATCCCTCACACATGGATTGATCCCTATCATGATCAATTTCATGATCCCCATGGATCAATGTCTCATAGTGCACCAAAGTCCACTTGTGACTCCACTTCCTGAACAAAGTTCTTGTAGCTCTTGATGGAGTTGTTTCATCTCTTAGCAAATGCCCTTGCCTGCTACACATGCCCTTACTTCCTACACATTGTACATCAAAGTCCACTTTTGAATCCACTTCCTAAATGAAGCTTTTGTAGTTCTTGAAGGAGTTGTCTTTTGCCTAGGTGTGCTCTTCTTTTAAGTTTTAAAGCTTCAATTTTGTGCCGTAATTATGCCACTGCATTATCTTCTTCCTTTTGAGGTCTATCCATGATTAGGTTCTCAAGTTCCTTCCTTAATTGGGCTATTAGGTCCTCATGTTCCATGGAGTATGGAAGGCTAGAAGACCCACTTCCATATTGTTACCTAATTTTCTCCAACCTTTTTGCTATAGTAATGAATTCATCGACTGTTCTTGTAGTAATTTAGCCATAAGTGCTTTAACTCTAGTGACAAATTTGGATAATGCCTTTCCAACACTCAATCTTATACTCTCCAATTCTTCAAGGAATTGCTTTTTAGAAGCATGCTCCATTAGATCCAAAGTCGCAAAATGGTTATCAGGGAATTGGCTAAACTTCTTATCTGCCAACCCTTCTAATGTTTCCAAGAAGAGTATCAACAAGGCATCTTGCTTTCCTACTAATCCCCTTGTTTTGGATAAAGCTAAAAATCTCATGACATGCTCTTTAGTGCTTCTAAAGGATGGGAACTTAATGTTTAACTAGGAGAGTAAAGTTTCAAAGAATAATTTGGCTACCATGTTCCTTATTGATGATAATGAGGAAGAGGGACTAGCTGACCTACGAGCAACTTTCCTTCTTGTGATTTTGAAAGAGATTCCATTGCCTAAGTTTTGGGATGGGGTTGCGGTCATGATTTATGCATCCCCTTCCTTGAGCTTAGGATAAGCTCTAAGAGATAAAGAGTTACCTCTCCAAATTGTTGTGTCAATGCCTTCTGTACTTCCTTGTTCTCAGCCTTGAGAAATGTTATTGGCTTCTTCCCTTATGCTCAAGTTGCCTCTTCCCATTGGGCATGCCAAATTTGTTGGCGGAATTCTTTAGCTAAAGGGTCTTGAGTGTTTGTAGGAGAAATTTAGAGAAGAATAAATACATGTTGCACTTAAAATTTCTTTGTGCTTTGATTAATACAAGAAGATTACAACGTTTTTGCCTTCACGAATAATACAAAAGTACTCATTGCAAGTTACAATTTAAGAAAAAACGTACATCCAAGTACAACCAAGTACTTCCAAGTACTTGTGCATGTAGTCAATGTTTGTGCCGCTTCTTCACCTTAGGTAAATGGCTTGCTCCTACGCACCCTTGCACTCAAGCCTCCACTCAAGTTTGAAGTCTTGATCTCTTCCACCATTGACGTGCAACTCCTCTTTGTTAGAACTCCAACCACACCTTGGTTTGCCTTTTTTCTTGAATGAAGTTGGCATCTTCACTCTTTATTTGGCTCTCAAGCTCTCTAACTATTGGAGAGTCTTTGCACACTCTCGGTCACTTGCAATACCCGAGGAACCATCTTACTAAACATCTTGGATTTCATGGTTTATTGACCAAATTTAATAAAGCTTGATGATCAGTGAAAAACTTGAATTTATTGGCCAATAGATAGTGTGTAAACTTCTTCATGGAATATATCATGCCTAAGCCTTCTCTTTCAATTTTTATATAGTTTCGTTTAGCTATGTTTAGCTATCTACTAGCATATGCTATAGGCAAATCTAGATTTCCTTCACCTTTGGGTTATGCTAGCACACATCCTATTGCATAATTGGATGCATCTACATGGACATGGAATGGTTTATTCCAATTAGGAGTGGTCATATTAGCATTGTGCACAAACATCTCTTCAGCTCATTGAAAGAATTTTTGCATTCATCATTTCACTCAAAATTTGTCAATAGAACGTAAAGAGGTTTATCTATGATTACATACATGTGGATAAATATGTGGTAATATCCACAATGACCCATAAAGGCTTTTACCTCCTTAACATTCCTTGGCCTTGAAAACTCCGCTATGGCTCTTACCTTGTCATCATCCGTTGATATTCCATTCTTAGAAACAATATGACCTAAGACCTTACCCTGATGTACCATGAACACACACTTTTCTGGGTTCAGAAGAACTCGATATTCTCTACACTTGTTGAAGATCTATCTGAGCTCTGGGATGTGGTTTCTTCTTTCTTGGGAATGAGCACATAAACTGTCCACATATACTTCTAAGCTCTTTATCAAGAACTCTTTGAAGACATGACACATGAGCCTTTGGAATGTTGCAGGTGAATTGGTGAGCCCAAATGGCATCACACAAAATGCAAAGATTCCCAAATCTATGGCAAAGGCCATTCTGTGTTGATCTTCTAGGGCAATGGATACTTGGTTGTAACCTGAAAATCCATCAAGGAAGCTATAAGCTTCCTTGCCCCCAACATGCTCTAGTAAATGTTTGGTGATTGGAAGCAGGTAGCTATCTCTAATCATAGCGACATTAACTTTTTTAAGGTTAATAGACACCCGCAAATTTTCATTCTTCCTTGGCACCACTATGATGGGGGACATCCATTCAATATGCTCAATCTTGTAGATAAATCAAGCTTCAATCAATTTGTCAATTTCTTCTTTTATTTTGGCTGCATAAGTGCCATTATATGTGTAGGGCTTCTGTTTGGTGGGCTTGGTGTCAATCGGAATAAGGATTGCATGAGAGCATATTTCCGGATCTACCCCCTTCAGGTCTCTATAGGTCCACGCAAACACATCCCTATATTCCCTTAATAGAGCTACAAGCTCTACTTCTTCTTTTGCACTTAGGTCTTCTCCTATGTACGTACATCGCTCCTCGATTACAACAATTTTTTTGGTCTTTTCTTTATTATCATATGCTTCTCATGTGATGGCCTCTCTCTTAGGCATTTGTACCAAAACTTTTCTATCTTCAACTTCATATTTCTTGAAATTCTCTAGTACTTTGAACAATGATTCCTCCTCTGCTTGTTTTTTTTTTGGCATCCAAGGGGTTTTGAGATGCAATGTCTGCAATTTTTATTTTTGCTTCTCTCAGGCTTTATTTTAGTTTGGATAACTTTCTAACCCACTTATAATTGACCTTCTCCCTAATATCCTTCCATGTTCTTGTTTTCCTCTTACTGGGCTCTCTTGATTCACTTGACTCTTATTCGATTGGTTTAGCTTGTTTTAAGGCTTGTGACCTAGTCGTGTTAACACTACTTGAACGTAGTTCGAACTCTAAGCGTGAGGGTCATTTTATGAGAACAAAGGGGTCATTGACACCACTGGTCTATTAGGGTTCTCCTCTGCCACTGCATACTTAACTCGGATCACATTGAAAGGAGGTGTTGATTGGTTTCCTAGGACCTATTGTGACCTATATGGTGCCTGATATTGTTGTTGGTAATGAGTTTGATATTGTTGTTGTGGCCTATAATATTGTTGTTGGTATTGGTTCTAATACCCACTCTATTGGTAAGGTTGCTGATAAGTTTGTTTGATGGCCTGCCTATTGTACGGACAATCTTGATCTATGTGGTTCTTGTATTTTCTCTCTATCATGATGTATTGGTCAATAGGCTTTCCTTGGGGTTGAGCCATGATTGGGTAAACATTATTCATGTGGTCTCCTCCACATGTATAGCATCGTTTCATCGAGACCATTCTAGGTATGTGTTTACTCGAGACTCCTAGTTTTTGAGCTACCTTCTTTGTCAGTTCTTCTATTGATGTAGATGGTTTAGAGGTGAAAGTTGTAGCATTGTCTAAGTCATTATAGATCTTAGAAAGCTTTAACTCTTCACCCACGTTATCCTCTATGTCTATGCACATCCACACATACTATTTTATGGATCTTCGCTCTTTCAAGTACACATATGATCTTAAGTTGGCACTTAGTAAGCCATCTAAGAAAAACGCCACTTGTTTGGTTGATGTGGGTAGTTTTGGAATAGGAAATCTTTCTAGGTATTGTCTAAATCTTCTTGCTTCTAGTCTAACCATTTGCTGGGGTGTTTGCTTGAAGCTGTGTATAAGCAATGAAGTGTTGTGTTTGATGCCACTTTTGGAGAATTCAATAATGAATGCTTCTAGCAACTAGTCTATATCCCTAAACTGACCTAGGTGTAGTGGTTGAAACCATGTTAAGGCAATGTTCTTGAGAGTTATACCAAAGGCATTGTACTGAGTGAACAAGTCCTTGACTTGTTCAGCTCTTAACACTTATCTAAACTCTACTACATGATTGTAAGGATCTCTAGTGCCATCGAAGTAATTCTTCATGGATTTAACCAGCTGGGTTGGCCTCAAGATTGTAGGGTGTTCTCTAGCCCTAGGCAAGAGAAACTCATCCATGCCTATTTGATGTCTCAGATTTCTATGTCTCTCTTGATTTGTTCTTTCTACATCTAATCTTGACTTCTCTCTTCCTAAGGGGTTGGCAAAGCTCACTTCATGTCTCTCTCTAGCTCTTTCCCTTTGGGTTTCATGAGCCTAGGATGATCCTACTCCTTGGAACATTAGATCTTGGTGGAGGGAAAGTCAATTCACCCTTCCAAGTGTATGCATGCCTGCCATGCTCTATTACCAAGAACATTCTCTCCGATGTGTTCTCTGGATAGACAACTTTTCCCAGTATCTCCGGATTGTTAAACTCATAGATGGTGACTCCGCCTATTTTGCTAAGTTGATCAGGATTGAATCTCTAAAAAGCTTCCCTCATTTCTCTATTCAAGAATAGTTATATGCTTTTTTTGTCTTGGGGAACCCACTCTTGGGTAATCACTATGGTCAAGACAGATTTGCCTTGAGGAGTCTTGGGTTCTCATCCTAGGTCTCCGTGCTCTAGGTCCCCCTACCTTGTTCTCAGAAATTACATTTCCAAACTCATTTGTCATGTCTGGTAAGCTTGTAACCACATACATGGTTCCTTGCTTATCAATATATGAACCCTCTTTGAATTTAACCACTGGGTGTTCAAGTTCGAAGGGTTGATCGAGATTTTTGAGTTGGACAATTCATCACCTCAGATCATCCTCATAGGTGCATGCACCTAATCGGTTAGTCCTAATATACTCCAATTGCATCTTATAGGGACCTTTTGGTGTCTATAAATAGGCAGTGCCTGAGCTACCTATGGGTCTCTCCATGCTAAAAGATTGAATCACTTGTTTCTAAACTTAGCATGTAGAGATAATCACTAAGTTGTTGTGCCCATGACCTAACTGTGTGATTGACACTAGCTTTAGATGTTTTGATGCTTTGTTTATCCTGGCCTAGGTGTCTACTTGACCTAAGGTTCATAAGCTTTGTCTATTAATCACAATTTTCCCAAGTACAATTGCGTTGCAATGCTCTTTTCTATCAGTTACTTGTTCTTTTATAGATTTCTCTGGTGTAATCTTGTCTGACAAATATTGTTGTTAGGAATACTTGAGTTTTATCGCACTTTGAGATGTGATCAATCCACGTAAGTTCTCTTCCTTTAGGGTTTGTCGCAACTTGAGTAATTAGGTTTTCTTGCACTTGTATCATTCCTAATGTGGCCCTAATTAATCAATACCACTAATCGCACTTAGCATGTACTAGAAATTGACTGAGGGGGTTGAGAGTTCTTCCAAGCTTGATTTTGGTGCTCAGAAAGGCGCTCTGATGTCCACTAAACATGCTCCCCAAACCTTGCTTTGTTTTGCACTTTACCTCACTTTGGACATCCTTGAATGGCTCTTGATGGACCTGTAAAAGTCCCAAGTTTAGATCAAGCTTTAACTTTAATTTATTTGATAGAAAATTTTGATTCAGACATTTTTTAAATACCCATTTTCCCCCTCATATTGCTGAAAAATCCTCTAGAGCTCCCTTGGCTTCCTGATCCCACTTGAAGATCAACTTCAAATTACCCTATCTAGAAAGTTAGGTCAATTCTAATTCAACTCCCGACACACTCTAGAGTTGAAAAAACGGATTTTGGATGAAAAAGTTATATCAATTCAGGCTTCTGGGGATCAAACAAACATATAGAACCTCTCGCGATATTTATGTACTTGTTTAAGGCATCCGTGATTGTGTGAAAATGTCAAGATTGTTTAAGAGAAAATCGTGATGTTGTGAAACAATCGTGATGCTAAGACAACCAGAGAATTGCGATTTTGAGAGTTAGACTATCATGATGCTAAGACAACCCAAGAATCATGATTTTGAGAGTCAAACAATCGTGATGCTTTGAGAAAATTGCAATGTTGAGACAACCCAAGAATCGTGATTTTGAGAGTCAGACAATCACGATGTTGTGAGAAATCATGATGTTAAAACAACCAAAGAATCACGATTTTGAGAGTCAAAAAATCATGATGCTGTGAGACTGTCACGATGTTGAACAACCAAATAATCACAATTTTGAGAGTGAGACAGTCACGTGCTGTGATAACCCGAGAATCAGGATTTTGAGAGTGATTTTAGGCAGGAACTTCCAATACTAAGAAAATCATGATGCTCAAAACATTTTGAACTTTCCATAAAGTTACAATTTCTCCATAGAATTGTGATGCTCTGAGAGTTTTGGTAGGAACTTCGAGATCAAGAGTCGAGGCTTGTGTGTTGTGTAGAGGATCGCAAAAATTACAAAAACTTGTAGACACACACACTTTCTGTCCCACTCCCTCTCTCGCATAACCATGAATGAGAAATGAGGTGAAAATGGAGAATATACATTCAAAAACAAAAAAATTATGTGAAAATGAAGATGGGAGAAGATGGCAATGATGATAATCATGAAGGTTGAGAAATAAAATCAAAAAATTGATAGAAAATGACTATTTTTTATCTTCCAATGTCACAATCTACAATCTTATCGTCACAACGCTCGTCCTTGAGCAACGCTCCCCAGAAATGGTGCCAGAATTTGGTGTAGCCCAAGTGTGAGCACCACCTCCTTTACTTGTCAATCCACGGACACGCGAGGAGGATATAAAGATCGTGAGAAAATTGTGGCAAGTAAATGTGAGTGACAAGCACATACGTGCATGCACATACACACGCACACAAGGAAAGATAACAAAGATAGGAACAATGGAAGCTTTGATTCTCAATAACTTGATTAAACTCTTCAAGAAGCTCTTTCTCTAAGTTGCCAACCCCAAAAATGATCTCTGTAGCTCTTTTTATAGTTTTTCACCAGCTTTGGCCTTGTCCAGACCTAGTATCTGACCTAGTTAAGAATTAGGTTCCATGGCTTATTTGAGGGCTCAAATGGAGTCTAAAAATCATGAAGATTGAACTATAGATACTTCTAATACTCCTCAAGCTTGAGAACTCCTTGGCTTGAACAAAATTGAGTTGAAAGAATGTGAAATGATATTTACAATGGTTTTTAATGATCAAAATCACTATTTTTATAAGGGTTTCTTTTCAAAATTTGACATATACTTCTTGGAGCTCCCTACATGCTCCCTCTTCTTGTGTGTCCACTTCTTTGTTGTGTTCTTGCACCTTGTGATTGACCTCGAGTGCCAACAACAAGTGTAGCCATTGCAGGGAAGTTAAGCCAATGTTTATTGATATAGAAGAAGCATGTTCGATCTCATATTGTTGCCATGTGTGACATTGAGGTACAAGATCATGAGCTGGGTAAAAAATGACATACTTTGGTGCATAGTACTATGTGCCTTGTGCAAATGGATGCTTTGAAATGAACTTTCATCACCTTTTGAGGTTTTCTTGTTTCATTTGTTGAAGAGAAATATGTTGATTTTGATCCGGAGTGAGGTTACATGCTGATTCTAGTTCTAAGTTTGTCTCGCTACACAAATGAATCCATATGGGAAATGATATGGGGCATGGAGATCAATAATCATATGATTCACATTTTTCATGATCACATGATTGTTAATTGTATCGCTCTCAAAATAATTTGCCAATTCTTGTAATATTTGTTATCGCTCTTCTTGTTTAGAATCCATAAAGAGATATTTCTTTAGTCCATGGAGAGATGTCATCTTTAGGAGAAACATATGTTGTGGGATGTAGAGGTGGTGAGTGGTTGTATCAAGGTTGTTCCTATGCAATTGGTTGCTCTAGCATATGAGACATGGGAGGGCTTTCGTATGGAGGTAGGGTAGACTTTAAAGCCCTCTCACTAGCAATGTGGCTTGCATGTAGCTCTATGATGACCTGATCATGCTTTTTGAGTTGTTCCATCAATGCATCACGTTTTGATTTTAATTGAGATACTATTGTTGATATCTCTATGTGTGGTATTGGAAGTGAAGAGTAATCAATCAAGAGGATTCTCATAGATCCAAAATCATCACAGATTTTGTCATTCTCTACTTTTTGCTTCATTATCTCTTCTTGCATTACTTGAATTTTTTGTCCTTGTCTTTTGACTTTGTGGCTAACATGGTTTTAAGATCCACAATTCTATAAGTTGAGCTAAGTGTTTGTTCTTTTCTATTGAAGGTGGAATCTCATTCTTGGGGTTCAATCAGAGCAAAGCATAATTGGGATAGTTGTGCTTTCGATTCTAGATACACTATTCTTTGTCTTTATGTTCTTACTTCATGTTTCATATAGTTGCATTGATTGAAATAATATAATCAAAAAATGCTACAAAGCTCTAGTTTGAGATCAAACTATGAATGGAGTTATTATTTGGAGCGGAAGATTCTACAATGGTGGTGCATTTGAAAATGGTAGTGTGTTCCACATAGCATCAATCAATATCTATAGTGATTCTTGGAAGATTGAAAGAGGAGCATGTATATAGGCAACAAAAGACATAGGTGATGAAAAAAATAGGAAATTTACGAATGATATATGGGAAATGAATAGATGATGATGGAGTGAAATCAAGATGCATGGCCATCATGGTGGGTGGTAAAAGTTCTAAAATGGTGAATGGTGTGATGAATGTGTGTGTAAGTTTACACCAGTGCATGTCGTGATAGTGGGTGCATGACTGATTGAAGTAAGAGGTGAAGCGTGAATGTCTAAGATCACGAACGATAAAGAAGAAGGACAACGAAATAATGCGAGAAGTTTGCAAATAGAAATCTTTGTTGTCATACTTACACTAGCAAGTGGTGGTTGTGGATATGTAACCTTTGCCTCCAAAATTGGTGGTACCCTTTGAGTGGCAACCTCAATCATCAAAACTTCATGAATCTCTTCCATTGCTATCCTAGGATTTTGTTGAATAGTATCATTGATGTGGGATGCCAACTGAACTAGCAACAAGCATTGTGATAGGAGGGGATTATACTATAGGATAGTGGGGGCACATCTGGTAACTCTACAAGAATACAAATAGTAATGATAAGGGTAGCATCTACTTGATCCTCTACAACTCTCAATATTTTTAGTGGTGATACTAGTGAAGAAGGTGGTGTAATGATGATAACTTTCTTTTTCTTGGTGGAAGCATGGATTCTTCATATTATTCACCTCCCAACGAGAGCTTTTGCTATCTTGTGGTCTCTAGACTAGATCCATATTTTGGTGTATGAAGTGGTGTCACGTTTGAAGTTCCTAGAGGGATCCTATTAGCTGGTGTAGCAAGTGGTGTGGCCAATATATCAAAAACATCTTTTTGTCCTCCTTCCCAATGATATTATAGCTGCATCTTTTGAGCTATGGGAAGTTTTTCAAATCTTGTCTACAGCACAATATATCTAACTTCTTCACCTTGCTTGAGTTTCCAATAATTGTTTGAGGATTCAAGGTTCCATATTGATGATTTTTTGCTTGAGGATTATTAACAACATATTTAATACAATACATAATCGATTTAAAAGGTATTGTATACTTATCCACTTTCTGAAAGTCAAAATAATGATGTTAGAGAGCAACAACCACACACATTTTGTGTGGAAGACCTTGTTACTTAATTTCCCAAAAAATGTAGGAACTAATATACTACCTTGTCTAGTCATGATGGCACTATCTATTGCAACTCCATCCTTGAAGGTAAGTGATTGACATTTAGTGGTAGTAGAGATAGTGTTCTATTGTTTCTCACCATGTGAATTGGTCATTATGGAAAATTATTTATCATCCAACAGATGCAAGGAATCCATGAACTCAATGCAATGACCGAAATTAGGTCAAATTAGAGATAAATTTCAAGCAAACTCCAGATCCTAGCTTTGTCCAAATAGCCATTTTGATGCACAACTTCGAATTCTTTTGATAGAAAATGTGTTTTATAACAAGTGCCCCAAGTGGAGAAGAAATGAATTCACCATTTAACCATAATTCACTGTGTAATTTTGGAACCAATGACCCATTGCTACTCTTGTGGATTTTTTCTAAAAGTGAGGTGTTAATCACTATCCTTAATTGTTTGGATGAACTAGCCATTGAAGTATTTTGATGGTGATGCACCAGGTTGAACTCTCCTTTTAGAGAGTTCCACGATTATACCCTTAGAGTAGAAAACCGAGCTCTAGGCACTATACACAATAGTCCAGATAGAGGCTACAGAATACATAGAAAAACACAGTACACAAGGAGCACAAAGATAGATTTCATAGGTGTTACAAATGCGGTCAAACTTATAGATTGTGGCTGACCAGACCACTATATGCTTTATTAAGAAACATATACAAAAATGTTTGAGGGCCATTTGGCCTTTCACATGGACACTAATGGTAACAATCTCCCACTAAAGGCCAATATGGCTAAAGTGTCTATGGGAGAAAAATAAAGAATGATAAAGAATACATGAGTGTGACTACAAACTATACCTCCCACTTGATGGGCATGTTATAGAGTATACAAGTAACTGTGTAAGGTCATCAATCAAGTAACCCCCATCACATGATAATAATGTTGAAGGTTATCCTATGGTAGAGATTTAGTCATATCGAGTATGAACCTTCTCAAGAATAATGTGCTCAATGGATAAGCAGTTTCTAACGAAGTGATACCTCACCTCAATCTATAGCATCATATCGAGTATGAACCTTCTCAAGAATAATGTGCTCAATGGATAAGAAGTTTCTAACGAAGTGATACCTCACCTCAATGTGCTTGGTCTTAGCCAATGCAATGGAACTCTGACTATCACTCAATAAATGAGGTACATGCTGAGGTAGACCCATATCACAAGCAAGACAGGAAACCCATAATGCTTCCTTACATGCCTCACTTGCTGCAACATACTTTGATTTTGTAGTGGAAACAACTACACATTCTTGAAGACCAGATCTCCAAGAGATAGCACCTCCAACAAACTGAAAAATGTATCGTGATGTAGACTTAACATAATCAGAATATATATAACCAATAATGGATGTTTTCCCTCTACCCAAGCATAAACACTTGTCCTTCATGCCACTCAGATATCTCAAAATCATCTTGACTACCTCCCGATGCTTCTTGCCAGGATTCAACATAGATATGCTCACAACTCTCACTGCAAATTCAATGTCTGGTCTTGTCGCTACCATAGCATACATGAGACTACCAATAGTAGACTGATCAGGAATTTTGGTCATGAATTCCTTTTCCTCATCTGATTTGGTGGCAATCATCCTTGCTCAATTTCACATATGTGGGTGATGGTGTACTCGATGCCTTTCCACCCTGCATATGGAGCCTGTGAAGTACTTGGATGTGTACTCACTTTGAGACAAGTATATGCATCTTTTACTCATATCACGAGTAATGTGCATGCCAAGAATATGTTTGGCATCCCCCAAATCCTTCATATCAAATGTCTGACTTAACTTCTTTTTAAGAATCGACAAGTCATAAGAGGGCTTCCCAGCAATCAACATATCATCGACATGAAGTATCAAGCATATCAAGAGCATCTCTTTGTCTAAAGACAATGATCCTTGTTGCTTCAAGAATAGCCTTGAGATTTTATAAAAGCATCAAAATTTTGGTATCATTGTCTAGGGGTTGTTTGAGTCCATATAAGCTCTTCTCTAACTTACAAACTAGACTTTCTTTGCCAGGAACTGCATAACCCTCTAGTTGTTCCATATAGATCTCACTTATAAGAACTTTATGCAAGAAAACAGTTTTCACATCCATTTGGACTAGCTCTAAGTCCTCCATTGCAATGAATCCAAGAAACATTTGCAAGTTAGTCATCTTGAGAAGATTTCCTCAAAATCAACACCATGTTGTTGCTTAAAACCCTTTGCATCAAGTCTTGCTTCATACTTTGGAGAAGCACTATCTGATGTGAATTCCAATTTATGTACCCATTTATATGGTAAAGATTTCTTGTCCTTTGGCAAAGGTACCATTCTTGTGAATAGAATCCAACTCACTCTTCATGGCATGCTCCCACTTGACATGATCCTCTGTCTACATAGCCTCTTTGTAGTAACAAGGCTCACTAACATCTATTAGCATAACAAAATCCAAACCTGAAACATATCTATCAAGTGGATGTGAGACATGTGCAGAGTGTCTCAATGGTTGTTGAATCGAAACATTTGCAAACTACTCTAATAAGACATTCTCTTGAACATCCCTATGTGCAACATTTTTATGCATGCTAACTAGAGGACTGGTATCCTCAAACACCACTCTTCTCACTTCAACCTCCTTAATGGGTTGTTTATGCATCTTAGAATAATTGAATATGACATCACTACTTTTGATCACTGATTATGTTTCACGATCCCATAAGCGATATCCAAATTGTCCTTCTTGACCATATCCAATAAAAATGCATTTCTTTGACTTATGTTCTAGCTTTTGTCTAAGATTCTTGGGTATATGAACATATGCTTCACACCCAAAAAGTCCAAGATGATCATAATATGGTGGCTTCCTTGTCGATAACTCTTGTGCCACTTTTTGACCTCTAGTAGTACTAGGTGAAAGGTTAATCACATGCACTGCAGTCAATATTGCTTCTAATCAAAGTCTTGTGAAAGGTTTGCATGATGCAGCATAGAAAGTACTCTATCTTGAATAGTTATATTCATCCTTTCATCTACACCATTCTATATTGAGGTATAAGGAGTTGTAATTTCTCTACAAATTCCTCTAGACTGATAGAAAAGTCTAAATTCATGTGAGGTATACTCACCCCCATTATCTGAGCGTAAAGCTTTGAGCTTAGTTCCTTTTTCAGTCTCAATTGAAGCAAGCCATTTTCTAAAGGTAGGGAATACCTCATCCTTAGATTTGATCAGATATACCCATACTTTTCTAGTAGCATCATCTATGAAAGTGACAAAGTAAAGAGAACCACCTAATGACCTTGTGGGCATTGGACCACACACATCTGTATGAATGAGATTTAAATGGAGAATTGAAGAGTCAATGTGCATGTTATGTACATTCTTAGTTTGCTTTCCAAATTAGAGAAAGATAACACAAGTAAGTAGCAAGAACGAGAAAACTTTTCCATTCCACTACATGATATATGGCTCAAATATCCATGCCAAATACAAGCCATAGGCAGTTCAGTAACAGTTAACAAGTGTTTTTTTTCTGTGATACAAATATAGGATAAAGTGATGCAATTTTGCTTCCTTTTGCAATAACCATATTATCCTTTGATATGTGAAAGGATTGAGCATAGAAGACCACCTTGTAACCAAGGTCATCAAGTTGACCAACTAACATCAAACCACATGATAACTAAGGTACATTGCATAAATCACTGGCAATCATAGTACCAAGAGACTTTGTTGCATAAGTAGAGAACCACTCTCTATGTTGGGAATTGAACTCACAACCTCCCGGTTAGGAGTGCGATGGGCTAACCACTTGCCCCAAAAGCCATGGTTGAGGATTACTTCCTAATCCTCTCTCTTAAGGCATGATTCAACCATCTCCTACTAGGATTATGTGACATTCCTTCCCCCTTAGACTAAGCATTGTCCTCAATGCTCACTTGTGGACCCTTCTAACTCTTGGACCCACTTTCCATGCATGAGCGCTTCCACCAACCTCAAACTCCAACACATGGACCAAATTTGGACCTATCCCACCCTTTGTGGGTGCCCAAATGCCCATGCGCCTTCATCCAAGGTCAGTTTCACACTCACCACGGATAAGCGCTTTTTCCAAGTGCCCACGAATGAGGCGCGAACCTCCATCTCGCCCAATTTCTCAACTAGGCTCTGATACCAATGTTGGGAATTGAACTCACAACCTCCCGGTTAGGAGTGCGATGGGCTAACCACTTGCCCCAAAAGCCATGGTTGAGGATTACTTCCTAATCCTCTCTCTTAAGGCGTGGTTCAACCATCTCCTACTAGGATTATGTGACACTCTATGTGGTGTCACATGGAAAGAAGAACCAGAATCTAGCAGCCATTTGTGGGACAGAGAATCAGCCATAAGAGCCTCAGTACACACAATACTGTCAAGTGTCAACACATCAACATCATCAGAAATAGCATCATTCACAGTCAAAGTAGATGGTGTAGGTAGTTGTTTAACATGCCCGTAAACATTTTTCCCTTTACCTTTAGCATTCGTTAATGCATAGCAATCTTTCTTCATGTGTCCTTTCTTATGACAATAATGGCATTCAATATCCCTCTTCCTCGATTTACTTCTACTCTTATTTTGTTGACCATTCTTTTTCTTGTTCTTGCTCTTGCCACATTGGTAATCTTTCCTTGGTAAGAATCAAGAACATTATATGCATCTCCACTCTGAGTGCCAACCATAGATTTTCTATGAATCTCCTCACTCAAGAGTGCTCCACATATGTCATCATAGACCAGTTTACCACCAAGTGCAATATTGCTAATAGCTATGCAAAATGTATCCCATGATGATGGCAAGGTGCATAACAACAAGAATACTTTCATTTATTTTTTGAGCCTATAACTTGAAGAATATAGCATCAAACTCATTTAGATGAGCAACAACACTATCTGTGTCCTTCATGCAAAGTTCATATAAAATTCTCACTAGATACACTTTATTTGATGTCGCTTCTTTTTCATATGCATTGCACAACTTTTTCCAAAGCTCCTTTGCACTTTCATAGTCCAATACTATAAAGTAAACATTATGAGACAGGTGCAATGGAATGGTAGACCTGACCATTTCATCCAACTCATCCCAATCATCTTCATCCATGTCAGTAGGCTTCTTTGAGATTCCATTTATTGGCTTCCATTGCCTCCTCTGAATTAGCACATCTTTAGTTTGATTCTTCCATAGAGCAAAGTTTTTGCCATCAAATTTTTGGATCTCAAAATGGACTTTGCCCTACAAGTTATAGCTCCTCCTCAAAACATTGGCACTAGACCCTAATCCATCAAACGTGCCTGAGACCTCTGATGCCATGATGATAGAGAACTGCATAGAATGATAATGGAGCTAAAAGAGTCCAAACACCACTAAGGCTCAAAAAAGATGACCAAGTGTCAGATTTTGGAAAAAATCAGTAGAGTCTTATGATAAAAATGAATTTGAACAGTAATGACCAACCAAAAGGATTATGCGAGAATAAATGTGCTCACACCAATGAGTGTATCGAGGAGAAAATCGACCACTGTATAGTTGACAAAACCAAAAATTTGAAAAAAATATGCCAGAGTATCCTTTGCAAAATGAGCATATTAGTAGTCTTAAAATCTCATAAAACTATAAGTACTGACATGTTAACTTGCATAGTGAATCACTCATTTCATTGCATATAATCCTCCATTATTCAATGCTTAGGTTACTGAATTGGATTCTTGTTATGATCAGATGTTAGCATTTTTAATTGATGGAATCTCCCATATAAGAAAACCTCACCACAACCCTCTTTATCAACATCAAAGGCTCTATGCAAAAACATAACCACTATATCAATGATCACATGGACATACATAAGTGGTATCCAAAAAAGCATGCATAGTATCTATGTGCTCAATATATGCAGCAAGATGGCACTTAAAGACTGAATTCACAGCCCAAACACTAACCAACTACACCTACAAGTGTCTATCAACTCTATTCTTTCGACTCAAAACCCTACATAAAACTTGCGGTGGCTGCTCCCACCACAACTAAAACATTTCAAGAAACTTGTAGATTTACTAATGTGGCTAAACAACATAGCCCCAAAGTTGAATATTTGTTGTCAGATAAGTACAAAGAACACTCTTGTTGATGTTCTTGAACCTATGTAAAGATAACTATGTGCAAAAGTACTCCAAAATGGCTCCAAGAATGACCCAAAAAATGCTTCAAAACATGCTTTGAAAGAAAAGAATGAACATTTGAGGGACCAAAACATGTTCAAGGTAATGTTAACCTTAGTCTTTCCCCTTCTTCAGACACCATAAGAGTGTATCTTAGTGGCAAGAGAGCTTGTCACTTAAGCGGGCTTTGGGGGGAACAAACTAGGATGTGTGACCTCCCAGGAAGTGTTGGGAACCACCTTCTTCCTTGATCATTGAGGTCCTCTTTTGCGCATAGCCAACAGTACCAATGGTGACTTCGATGACTCAAATGACAAGGTATGCCAAGGTCTATGCCTTAGTCTCCGCATTGGAGAAAGCCTTGGGTGGGTGGGTGGGTGCTCTCTTTGCTCACACAAAAGGAGCAAAGCTTTTGAATCAAAATGCTCTGATACTCATGAAGCATTTTGATGGTGATGCACCATGTTAAACTCTCCTTCTGGAGAGCTCCACGGTGATACCCTCATAGTAAAAAACCAAGCTCTAGGCACCACACACAATAGTCCACACAGAGGCTACAAAATACACAAGAAAACATAGTACACAGTGAGCACACCTACCTCACAATTTGCTCTTCAATATCAATGACCTCTCCAAAGCTTCCAAGTTGGTCTGCAATTTCCTTCATCTTGGTGACAAAATCAGTCACACTTTGAGAAGCTCTTAGGAAAATGCTCAAAGCTCATAGCCTAGTATGAATTGACTAGAGAACTTTTCTACACATATTAGAGTGTCAAGCTAACTAAAGTAAGTTGTTTCATGAATTTAGCCTCAATATACACAGAGAAATAAGTGTAAGAAGTATGGGGGGTCACCCTGACTTTTTGGGAAGAAGGAGATGTGCAGACACAATCACACTCAGACTTTCATATCTAAAAATGTACACATCCAAAGTTGATGAACTTTATATGTAAGCTTAAAGGTAAGTGATTCAAGTGATAGATTGGATTTTGGATATCCATACACTAAGGAATGAACCAAACAAGATGACTATGTAAGTCAAGGTACAATAGCAACACATAGAGAATGAGAAATCAATGTAGATGAATCATAACGTGTATTGATATTGCACATATGATACAAAGGATTTGTGGAGAACTTCTCTCACTTCAAGTGAGTACAATGTAAGCTCATAAGCTATGCTCAACACTCACAGGAAGGCTCTCACATCCGATGACTAGAATGTATACATGTCTTTGAATTTGAATGTGGTTGATTCATCCACCTAAAAGTGGTCCTATATCTTAGGATTAAATTGAATTTGAACTCCAACTAAAGTCGTGGCTTTTGGGTCCCTTCAATGACAAGATTCCTCCTACTTCTAAAATTGAGATAAGTCCAAGGTTTTAACCTTTGAACCTTACAAACATAAGCTCATATGAATTACATTTATGTGTGAAGAAAGATGAGAGAAGTCCAAGAGCATAAGAAAAGCTCTTAGGCTTGCTTCTTGTACCAACATTATTGATGATGTACAACAAGGCATGATGGTCTACAAAAAATTTAGAAATTGTGAGAAAACAAGTAATGTCAAATTTTTTTAACAAGATAGAACATACCTAGTCCCTCTTTATCAGTGGTTGTGTGATTCCTTTCTAAATTATTTAATACTGACTTGTGTATGCTATCGGGAACTCCATTTCCCATCATATATAGGTTGTGCTAAGATGCATCCTATTGTGTAATTGGAAGTATCCACATGTATATGGAACGACTTACTCCAGTCAGGCACTTCAAAAAACTGGAGTTGACATCAAGCATTTTTTAAGATCTTGGAAGGATTCCTCACAATCCTTAGTCCACTCAAAATGGTTGATGAGTGCATAAATATGTTTTGGTATTATGTCACACACACACACGTATATATGGAGCATGATGATACATTTAGTGTGGTAGAGAAGGACAACTCTTATGATATTATGATGCATAGTGTGTGGTAGAACTTGATGTTGATGTTGTGTAATTAGCTTATATGGAGCATGATGATACATTTAGTGTGGTAGAGAAGGACAACTCTTATGATATTATGATGCATAGTGTGTGGTGGAGCAAAATAAATCACGTGGTGCACAATTAGACACATTCTTGGTTCAAAGAGCGATGAATTTGAATGCCAAAGATTCAATGTCTATGCATCCATTCTTGGATTCACTCATTAAGATGTTAACATAGGTATGCCAAGACATGCTAGTACTAAGGATAATGTTTTGGATGCCTTGCATACATGAATGACAATCATGGTTAAGTTAGCCCAAATAACACATGTTTTGTCAATGTTTGAGTGCTGATGTATGAGTTGATATGCTCGAGACATACATTGCAATTTATATTGGAGCATTTGCAAACACTTATATTTGTTAGTCATTCAATGATTGACATAGACATAGATATAGGTGGAAGCCTTGCAAGAGCTTCACCAATTCCTAAATTAGTCACACGTGAGCCGAGGTCATGTCATCTTGAGTCTAGAGTGGTCTAAAATGTATGGATACACCTTGTTTGAGGTAGTTGGTGTATGCTGATCTATATATGTTGAGACTCTTTGCTCATTTCACACATTTTTGTATAGCCCTACTTCTTCTTTGTGGTTTTTTCCACTTATGTTCACATTGATTCTTAAATGGAAGATTGCTTCGAGAGGTAAGGATCCTCTGAGCCTCCCTTTATATGTTATGTATGTATGTTTGTATGTGATTGCCTTATCATTAAGTGAGGGCTATGAGTCTCCCCTTATCATTTGGCATGTGTATTGCTTCTCTCCATGTCACAATTTCTCTCTCCCTCCATCTCTCTCTTTTTGTGTCGATTGGTCTTTCTTACAACATCTACAACACTATACCCGATCATTAAGAATAAGAAACATCAAAAGAGCATTGACAAACTAGAAAAAGTACAATTGGAGATCCTCAGAAGGAAAATTATTATGTTGTGTGTTTCCATGAAGTTGTAAAGTAGTGGATGAATCTCTTCTTTATGTTGCGTCATCTTTCCTTGGAGTGGTGATTTCTCTTCTTTGATTGTACTTCATGATTCTCTCAATTGTACTTCTTGATTCTCTTGACAATCCACAGTGAGCTTTTCTTCTCTTTTCTTCTCTTTTGGACCTTTTTATGAAGTGCTAAGTACCTATAGACTTGAATATTGTACTTTCTACACAGTATGACTTCAATTAGAGGAAAAAAAAGCATGATGCCTTGCTTTTATTTATTATTTGTTTATGAAAATATCCTTTATTTCTTTTCTCTAAAGCTAACTTGACAAACGGGACACTTTGTGTTGATGGTGTTTCCTACACGATCTCCTATTTCTCCTTCCTTTATTTCTTTTCTCTAAAGCTAACTTGACAAAGAGGACATGACACTGTGTGTTGATGGTGTTTCCTAAACCTCAATGAAAGAAACCTTACTCCCCAAATTAACAATCTACAAACACTAAAGTAGAGGTTACCTAAAATTATGAATGATAATAAATCCGAAAAAAAAGTGATTGCACTTGTATAACATGTGATTCCCAACTTCTAGAGATTTGTTACTAGATATTTGAAATGCAATTATAGAAGCAATAAAAAGTGCACAACATGTTCATGAGCACCCGCTTGAATGGTTGCTTCTCTCTCCTTTTAAGTTGGGAGTGGGAGTTCAACCTCTACTAATTGCAGTGGATGCCCCTCAACACTTAGGTGTTGGGAAGATTTTATATGCCTTTGAGCTATGCGAAAACTGGTTATTTGGCTTTCAAGCAGTTAGAAAATCAATTGTTGACCTTCAAGCTATTCAAAACTAGTTATCCCATCTGACCTTGGGGTCGTCCCTTTTGAGTGACTATCTTTGCGAGCCTTTGTGATTTGTATCTCAGTGTTTGTTAAATGTCCAACCCTTATTTTGTGGGATACAAAGGGTTTATGGGTGTTGTGCCTGCTTTCATTGTACTTTCAATTAATTCAAGTTTAACCAAATGAGTAGACCTCAATGATCGAACCAAATGAGTAGACCTCAATGATCGAACCAAATGAGTAGACCAACTGTACAGGTGAAGGGGCATAGTACCCATAGGACCCCTTATGTCCCACAAAGAAGGGGTTAGACTGCTCGAGGGTGATACTCGAAAAGGATTGTCCAAAGACAACTGGTTTAAATTTGCCCAAAAGCAATACATTGGCCTCAGGCCCACAACAATCTTGTCAGAGGTAAGGGTTGAACCCCCACCCCTGCCTTAAGAGGTGAAGGCCCCAACTAGACAACCTAACGTGTGTATACAAATCGTTTGGTTTTCCTTTTGGAAGTTAGATCTTTTACTTCCTCTTTCATTAAGCAACACACCCATTTATTGTTTGCATTCAAAGCAAATGTCAAGATCATTGATCAATCGATATTGAACCTTGAACACTCAATATAACTCAATCTAAAATCCAACATGTGAACCACTACACCACACACTCCAACAAAAACTTCATTGTTGCACACAAGTGATTACCGAACATTGAGAAGAAATCATCCAATTTTGGCATAGAGATAAGAGAGAAATCCTTATTTTTTCATAAAAAGACCAACAACACTACAAAGAAAGTATATGGCGCTAGCAAGAAGAAGACAAGAGGACCAATCCCTAAAGATGATCATATGTCTCCATCTATATTGTTATGATGAGCACATGGGTGCAAGTTGACATGTGGCAAAGCCGTTTTGTTGACATAAAAGAGGATCTCTTTACAAGATTCTCTCATTTGCTTTTTAAGCTTTTTGTGCAATTTTAGATGTTCAAGCAAATAAAACATTGAAAGCTTTATTATGTAGCCAACATTGAAAGCTTTATTATGTACAACTTTAAAGAGATAAAGCCAAATTGATTACAACACCTTCATTTTTCTCTTACTCAAATTCCATGTAACCCATGCATGATTCACAACTTGGTTCAACAACACATCTTCTTCTATTGGCTTGATTTAAGGCTCTTCTATTGGCTTGATTTAAGGCCTTTTTTGTATCTATTTGGTCTTCCCCCCATTCAATTGTATAAGTGGCCCCCAATAACTTAACCGTGTTTGTATAAGTTCCCATGCATATTGAACTAGACTTTGTCCTATATTTCACTCTGTACAGCCCCATCCTAAGCCTGAAGGTTTACTCTTGTACCTTTTTTGATAATTTACATAATTTCGCTTAAAAAAAACACTATGGAATGTATATTTTTTTCTATCACCATTAGATAGAGTAGCATACAAGGAGAGGTAGTGATGCACATGCAACTCGATCATACTATGCACATGAGGCTACCCTATCCCATCTCTTGGAAGGTTATATATTTGACAGTTCATTGCCCATAACCAAGTTCAAAATCATAGCAAAGAAGCATCGCACTAGTTGACTCCACTTACCTCACAAAAATAGGTTCATTATGTTGCTTGATTCCACTAAGAGAAGGTGAATAGTGAACAATTCTCTCTTCCAAGCTACATTCTCAATACTAGATCTATGTATGTATGTACATGTACACATATATAACTTTTGCCTACTCTCATGAACTTGATACCCTAAACTTAAAGTTTCATGATGAATGGACATAGCACAAATGAGACCTCTTGTATGTTACTACTAGTGAGAGAGACCTCTTGTATGTCCTAAAGTAGAGAAATATATAACTAGGGGACTCAAAGGGTCAAAGGCTAGTTGAAGCTCTATCAATTTATCACTTAAGACCCATTGATTTACTATCCAAAGTTGGGTGTGTGTGGTGTAGTGGTAAATATTGGATCTTGGATTGAAGGTCCATGGTTCAAAACCCTAGAGATCGATCTTACCTTATAATAAAGGGTCCTTTCACTGAGTGAGTTGTTCTTTCAAATTTCAAACTTAGTGGAAGAATAGATCAATGATCGAACTTTCAAGCAAAAAACTTACTATCCAAGGCTCACTCATTGGAAAACCCTAAAGTGAAACATCTTAACTTAGTGTGTCTTTAGACTCGGGCTTCGAAACTACGAGAGAAAGGAAGATTGTTCTGCCTGGAACAATGGAAACTCTGAAGAATCTGCTGGTTCTCTATTCACACATGCTATGGAACACAGTTCAAAAAAACACATTAAAAATATGATGTTGAAGGTCTGAGCGGCTTGGGCCAAAGGGAGGGGGGTCAGAACAACAATTAGAAAATCATTCCATGATGTAGCTCGAAAAAGCGTATGGAACTCCGTGCAATGTGAAGAGATAAGCAGAGGAACTCTGGTCTTGGCAAATACTGATTAGTCAGTCACTCTAAGCTTTTGAGGGTTCGGTTTAGTCTGAATTGCACATTAGGGTGGTTCACAGAGGGCGGCATTGTTTTGCTGATTCATAATGAGTGCTGTCCTCTTCAATTCACACAGAGGAGTGGACTTTGTTAAAACTATATGCATGTATATAAATTCATTGGTTGAACGATCTCGAGTGCCAATGAAAGTTCATTGTGAGAGTGGTACATTTGTACCGAAACAGGAGGGTTGTTTAATAGTGGCACAATGAGCACTTCCATATGGCACAATATGATTTTCTTTCAAAAAAGAAAAGAATTCTGGGACTATCATTTCCTAAGCCAACCTTCCCCCCTCAGAACAAATATGTGCTGCTTTGACAATAGCTTTTGATTGGTTCTTTAAGTTGTTCAACCAATAAAATAACTTGAAAGTTTTAAAATCCAAAGTCTACCGCCGCTCTGTGTGAACTAAACCCAGTGGCACATGATGTGATTCAGCAAACTTGTGCCGCCTTCTCTGAACCCACCGTAAAATAATGGTGGAATCGGAACATGTTGCTTATTTTTATAACAAATGAATTTTTCTAAAAAAAATAAATGGAGGTTCGGCCGAAGCCTACTCCCCCGGACTTTAACTTTGAAATTACAACTGTACAAGGAAGGGCATAGTACCCATGGGACCCCCCTTATCCCACAAGAGCAGGGGTTCACAAGATTGGTTTAAAGAGCGGTCAACACTACCGCAGGGATAGACAAACGATGGCACTCAGCCACAATGCAAGATCTTTCCAGATTACATGTCTCTTACATGTTACTGCCAGGGATTGAACCCTCGCCCCCGCCTCAAGAGGCGAGAGGCCCAACCAGTAAGCCAGCTAACTAACTGAGACACAAATGAAAAAATTATGACATTTGAACTGATAACTCGTAAATGCTTTTATATACAGTCGATCGTTTATGATAGACTCCATAGATTCCTAGTCACCGTATTTCTATCTGCTACTCTACGTCGACACAGAACATCTAATCCATTTGCCCACGAAAAAGGGACGGACACGAAATGCAGAACCATGTGCTCGCCATTACATCCGTCTGCCTTTCGTTTTCTTAATTTGGATGGTCAACTAGAGTTGCCTTGCAAATTTCCTTCAACTGCGTCACAAACCCTAACCCAAAGCAACAGTTAGACATCCTGCACGCTGGTTATGGCGAAATTTGTGTAATCAAGGATATTATAGATCGAGTATGGAGGCTATCGCGTAGCATTTGAGGAGAGGGCGTGTTTCTTTGTGGATCCATTGTCTATGGCGAACTCTTCACGACCGAGACGGAGGCATTTTGGGGATACCCTCATGCCTCCTTTCAACCCATCTGTCGCTTCTCTTGTGCAGAGTCTGATCGGGCTCGCGAACGACATCATTCACGCTGCGCCTGCTGATGGGCATAAGTTCCGGCGTAGTGCTGTCTGCGACTCGCAGAGACGCAATGCTTCGGCTATGATCCGGAGGGTCAAGGTACTGCTTCTACTCTTCGAAGAGGTTCGGGACAGTTGCCCTCTTCTATCGCCTTCCGCAATTCTTTGCTTTGCAGAACTTCATGTTGTCCTTCAAGGCGTTAAAATCCTCATGGAGGACTGTTTTGAGTCTAGTCGGATGTGGTTAATGATGGAGCATCGTCGTCTTTCAGAAGGATTTCATAGGCTGACGCAGAGCATGGCTATAGCACTTGAGATTCTCCCCATGGCGTTGCTAGATGTATCATGCGAGGTGCGCGAGCAGGTCGAGCTTCTTCAGAAGCAAGCTAAGAGGGCACAGATCTACGTAGATCCAGAGGATCCTAAGCTCTGGCGAGAGATACAGGCCCTTATGGCTCAGATAGAAAGGAAGGAATCCCCAGATATGATCAAATTGATGGAGGTATTCGGAAATTTGGATTTGAATAGTGCCTCGGACTGTCAGAGGGAATTAGAGAAACTTGAAGATGAGGTAGAAGGAGCCTGGGAAGCTTCAGAAGAGGTCAGATTCCGGATCAATGACCTAGCCAGTCTCATAAGATTTGGTAAATGTGTGCTCTATGGAGCAACAGGATTGCAAGAAGAGGAAGTATCAGGAACATTGGTGAAGCTTAGTGATTGTGAGGATCTGAAGGTGCCAGAGGACTTTCGATGCCCAATTTCACTGGATTTAATGACAGATCCTGTGATCATTTCAACAGGGCAGACTTACGAAAGAGCTGCTATTACCAGATGGATGGATGGGGGTCATCAAACATGTCCCAAAAGTGGGCAAACTATATCTCACAATGTTCTTATCCCTAATCAAGCCCTCAAGAGTCTCATTCGACAATGGTGTGATGATCTAGGCATAAATTTATCTGCATCAGAGCCTGCTCACCATGGAAACCGTGTCTCACAGTCTACTCCAACATCACTGGAGGCCACAAAGCTTACAGTTGAATTCCTTCTCCGTCAGCTTCCTTCAGCCACTGAAAAATCCCAGCGACACATAGCTGGAGAGCTTCGTTTACTTGCAAAGTGTGGCTCAGATAACAGGAAAGTTATAGCTGATGCAGGTGCAGTTCCACTCCTCATTCCTCTCCTTTCTGTACCTGATGTGCGGACTCAAGAGCATGCCGTGACAGCAATCCTTAACCTATCTATTTTCCCGCCAAATAAGGAAATAATTGTTGAGGCTGGTGCCATTGATCCCCTGATCCATGTACTTTGCAGTTCAGATACTTCAGATGTAGCAAGAGAGAACTCTGCAGCTGCATTGTTCAGTTTGTCTCATGTGACAGACTACGCAGCACTTCTGGGAGATAAGCCAAATGCCATTGATGGCCTGCTCCAGCTGCTGCAGCAGGGTAGCTTGAGGGGGAGGAGAGATGCAGCTTCAGCTTTGTTTAACGTATCAGCATATTCTGGAAATCGTGCAAAATTGGTGAAAGCAGGTGCAGTGGAGGTTTTATTAACCTTGCTTTCACCACCTGATTCTGGCTTAAGGGATGAAGCATGTGCTGTGCTTGCAGTTCTGGCAGGCTCATCAGAGGGTCGTTCAGCTATTTGTGAAATGAATGCAGTTCCACTTCTCATTGACCTGCTCCGCAGTTCCAGCCCAAAGGGCAAAGAGAATGCTGTAGCAATTTTGCTCAGTCTTTCCAGATATGTTGGCAGGCCTGTTATAAAAGAGATGATGAATTCCTATATTTTCATGCCTTCCCTGGACAATCTTCTGAATAATGGCACTCCACGGGCTAGGCGGAAGGCTTCATCTCTTTTGCGTCACATTAGGAGAGTAGAACTTTCGCCTGTCACTCTCCTTGGCAATTTCTAACACTCGAGACTTTTGGTTTGTGTGTATATGTTATTGGTTTTTCTTGGGCAGATCATTATTTCATGCATGCTTTTGCAGATCAAATGGTCATACTTTGACCATCACAATTCAGTACCTAGGTGAGTGGAGGCTTTCTGTATGTATATTTTTTCCCCAAGTTCACATGGTGGCCGGATGGAAGTCATCTGAGACTACAAGAAAACAAATATGAGTGTGCTTGCCAACTACAGTGAAAATACCTGTAGGTAAAGCACGCCCAAGTGTATGTGTATGTTCTCAGCACATCTTAATCGTGATGAGCTTTTGAGAACATTCAACTGCTTTGTATATTAAATTATAGCATTATTGCCTCTCCTAGTTTTATTAGATGCTATTTGCTGTTGAAAGCGGTTTTTTGTTTTGATTTACTAGAGTTGAAGCAACACTTCATTAGTAGCATGTAATTTTTGAGATAATGAAAGGGTCTGTCCTAGATAGCTTAAAGATTAATTCTTGCTTTATTTATACATTTGTCCCAAGGGGTGAAATCAGGTCGGTTGACTGGATTTTGCTTTACAAATATTTGATTGATTAAGATGGTGGGCAAGATCCATGAGGAAGGGATTTTTTTATGACCATCATGGGAAGGGTTGTGTGATGGATTGATGGAGGCATTGATGGATTACAAATGATGTTCATCATGTTAGATGATACGGGTAACGAAGCAGTCAGTGAAGCTTCTGAGAGGACGAGCCCAGATAAATGGATGTCGCTTCTAGAAGATGACATTGCAGGAGTGGGATCTGAACTCATAAGCTAGCTGTTGCAATGTTGAAGTCTTCACTGCTATGCTGTATTGGGCTAGTCATCATGGTAACTAAGTTTTTTTTTTCCTAAATGTTGGATGTCTGAGGAACTAAAGTTATGTGCCATCTTTCTTAGTTTAATATAATAATGGCAAGTGGAGTTTGAAAGTGATTCACTATGTAGAAGGGTTTTAATTTGGAAGTGTCCATATTGATACCGATTGTCCTCACGAATACACATCAAGAGTGACGACCTGAGCCAGAGTGTGAATTAACCATGGAGTTCTATGTGGTTAAGGAATAATGACTTTTCTCTATAATTAGGCTAAAACAGTTTTTGCTCTCTGCCAATGCACTTGTCAATCAGCTCAAATTATTTGGCTTCACAGTTGCCAAAATAAATAGACTTGAGTCATAAAAGGCAAAGCTGCACCTGAATGACAAAGGAGAAATTTGTTTCTCACTGCCCTTTCTCCTTGTGGTGGAATGTGTGAGACAGTCTCGAATGTAACTTTCTGTAGCATTGTCCTGTATTTGCAAAGAGTGTGAAAGTAACGCATTCACAGAGCACTTGGAATTACAACATTGCTGTGCATGCATTAATGTTACATTCAGACCTGATACTTGTTGATATTTATTCAGGCTCTGAGCAATACAAAATACCCGTTTTTGGAATGTATATATAGATAAATCAAGCAGCCATCTGTTCAGCAACAGCTCATCAGTTTCCAGTTTCGTGCGAGTTGTGTAGCTCTGCAGTTCTACTGACATGTAGTGTCTTATATTATGTTGTGCTCATTGTGTTTATACTTACAGGGTATATTCTGTTATTCAAATAACCTTTCTATTAGGTTATCCCAGTTTTCACAGGGTTCTGTCTGAGATGGATTAATGGGTTCAGTGACTGCTTTCTTTTATTGGACATGTCAAGTTTTGGTTGTATTTTTTTGTGATATGAAATTGTTATGGAGATAGATGATTGTTTTATCTGTGCGGAAACTTTCTGCTTCATGCATTATCATGTTTTTTCATTTGGTCCTAAACCATCTCTCCGAAAAATTGCAGATTTCTTTTTGTTTCCTGGCCATATATGTTCATATGGACATATATGCCCATTGGTTTGACATGATGTAAGTCTTAATGTTCTGTCTAGATTGCTTCACATGAAAGGCATGTTCCTGCACTTCTATACTTGGGCTGTGTTATGGATAAATGTTTTCGGAATTCTGCAAGCTTATTGGGAAAAGGATTTGATTCTTGATGAAGGACAATTTGATCTTGAAAAGTATTTTCAGGGTAAAAGGTGCTTTACGGAATGTGACATTATTGTACTTCCTACTTTTTCTGAGTTCTTGTTTTTGATAGGAGAAAGAGGCATCCTCTCCTCATTTACTCATAGTCTATTTGCAGAGTCAAGCAAGATTTTACAGGAATTTTATTGCTGTTGCTGCTGCTGCTGGTGCTGCTGCTGCTCAGTGGTATTTTAGTTTAGGATTGTGACTTGCTAGGTGAAGACTCTAATATCTTACCACCATTTTTAAGGGAGTTCTTGCATCACTTATCTTTATTCTCCATATCAGAAGTCTCTAATATATCACCACCATTTTTAAGATAGATTTGTGACTGCCTATCTATATCGTCTATATGGAAAGCATTCCCAATAGTTGACATTGGGGACATTCAAGATGATGTTAAAGAAAGAAGAGGCTCTTACATGTTTCCAATCTTCTATATGAATGAAACCAAGAGAAGATTCCTTCAAAAATTGCAAAATCTCCTAATAATGTTGGCCACAATGTACACATCCTGAGGTTAGACGTAGAACTCTCAGCTCCTATTCTTGTTTACTAGCCTTTAGCCTTCATTCGCAGAGCTGTATTAGAGTCAGTTCCATATACTTCAGGACGGTGATGATGAGATTCGGGAATGTAATAGCTTCTTGTCTAGACTACTCATGACATGTCAAGTTTGAAATTCAATATCTGGTCAGATGTTCACCTTTTTCTGGTTGTAAATATTCTTTCTTTCGTTAGAAAATAGAGTTGTTTCTTTTCAAAACGATTTGTTGTTTTGAAAATTGTATTGAGTTTGGTGTTATCATTATTTTGTGATGCAGATTTATTTTCATTCTTGTTACTTGTCTATTTGCATAATTTTGTGCCTTATTTGAACGATTTTTTTGATTGGATCTCTCATTATAACTCCTGACATTAGATGCACACCATCCCTAAGGTTGATGGCTAACATCATGTAGGCCACTTTTCTGGCATGAAGTAAGTGGTTTATGCAATAGAATGCTAAATGGTGGACCAAAGAAGCATGAGATGTATCAACTGAGTGGCAACTTTTTGATGTCTGTCAACCAAGGTACCCGAAGCTGGGATTTCTTCTTCAGCTGAAATATCTACAAAATGATATTTATTAGTGGGAACTCTCTTTCTGTGTGAATTCAATTTCTTTCAATCAAGATAATAATACAAGCTTGTTTTTTTGTTTCTTAATTGAAGTGCCTGCAGAAATAACAATTCATAATGAGAAATTTCTCTTCTCTCTCTTTGGGAAGTGGGGGTTTCATACCATTATTTTTCAACGTGTATTTGCTCATGTTTTCTTCCCTCAATTTTCTTGATTTTTGCATTTGCTATTTTCACTTGTAAAATGCATATTCAATTAGTGAAGGATGCATTAGACCTTTCATCATAGGGCACCCACTATTGTATCACCGAAATTTGGCAGATGATTGTGGTTAATTGGAAAGCACTTGGTGAATGGGTTTAGTGCTTGCACCACCTTTCCATCTCATAAATGAGGGGCATATAACATTCAACGGCTCAACGGGTTTGGCAACTCAAACTGCCCAATTGGTTCTACAGCTTGAATACCCAATTGCTCCAACAGCTTGAATGCCCATCTGGTTAATGGCTTCAAGATTCTGGGAGTCAACCATAAGCTTCATTGCATCCCCCGGAACTTGAATCCATGACGTCTGTGTGATGGATCAAGTGCTAAATTGATCCATGTTCAATGGAAGAAATCAAACATTTACTCTCAAAATCAAATTTCAGCTTCTTGACATGGTCATGAAGCAGTTAAACAAGAAGAGAAGCTTGTCCACTAGGCCATCAGGAGAATAGAGGAGAATTGTCTTCTTTTTCTGGCATAGAGAAAAGATGAGAAGTCCCGAGGACAAGATTCTTTTAGGAATGGTAAGCTGTGACAAAGAGGAGAAGATACTTCTGCGTATTATACATGTACGCACATGTGCGTGCACACAGAAGTAAGATATTATACTGTTTTCAAACTGTCCAACATGAATTGGTAGACAAAAAATGTAAACTTTGATGGCCTAGAGTACTGGGAAAGTCTCTAGGCATGTAGTGAAAAGTGGGTGTAATGAAAAGTTTTTTGTAAGGAGTGGAGCTAGTGGTAAACAAAAAGGATAGTTCAGTAAGTACTCTATCATAGTCATAGCAAAACACACGAAGTATTGAGAAACCATCTCAATGTCTTCTTTGTTGAGCATTTTGATATGGTAATTTGGATGATGAGCAAGGATGATCAAACTCTTGGATTGGATCTCTCTATCCGTATTCATTATTTTGACATGTTTAAGATGAGATGAAATAAAAAATCACGCTCCAATATGTTTATTCTTGAATCTTGATGCTCAATTATGATGATTGCTACACATAGAGGAAATGAAAGTACTAACTTATGCTTTATCATTCGATCTACTAAGAATAGTAAAAGTTTTTGGTGAAATGAACCAAACGTTTTTATAGTCATGCATGTTTGAAATATTTTTAGCTTGTGCTTTTAGGTATATAAAGGAGAGGAGTCTTATGAAATAGAATAGTACTTGGTACCGGAGGTTGCATATGATTATCAAAGCCAAAAGTCACATGTTGTTCGAGTAATCTTATAAAGAGCATATTCAAATGATGAAAGCTTGAAACATCAATCTATGGGTTTCCACTTGTTCAAATTTAAGATGAGACTCACTATGACCTTTTACACTTGTAATGATTGGAAGCTTTATGAGGCAAGGTAATTTTTTTAGGAATCCCATTTGTAAGCCCTAATTCTCAAAATAGGTTGTGCGTGCAACTCACTTGCTATCCTTGATATCCACTTGTACCCAAAATAGTAATGTTCTAGAATGCTCTAATGTCAACATTTAACCATCATGCAACACTCATTTCCATAAGCCATCAGGTCCCTCAGGATATCCCCTCTCACATACACACATAAGATGGTCTTTGTAGATCGATCTCTAGCACTCTCTCCCCCTTCTAAAGATCATTGCCTTGAATGATCAATTGGGGAAAGTACTTGTGAACCCAAGCTTTTGATTCCCAAGTAGAGTATCCTCCCTAAATATGTACTTTCTAAGTTTATTGACATGAAACACTTAATGTAATCTACAATTTGGAGAAAGCTCTAATTGGTATGCAACTAAGCTTTTTAACTATCTTCCAATGTCCATAAAATCTCGGAGAGGAAAGCTTAGTGCACTTTCTTGTGGGTAATGAAGGTGACCTTGTTGGTACTTGAAGAAAAACTCGATCTCCTTTCTTAAAGACTCTAGGAGATGTCTTTTTATCAGCATATTCCTTAGCTCTATTAGTTTTTTGCTCTATCTTGGGTTTAACTATTTCTAAGTTTGCTTGGAGGTTTGCTAGGAGCTCTGTAGCACTAAGACATTTCTTTGGAAGTCCTATGGTATTGAGACTAGTGGGATTCATGCCATAATTCATCTCAAGAGGAGATATCTGTCACCTTATGAGGGCTAATATTATATGCAAACTCTACAAATGGCAAATAGCTATCTCAACCTATTTGCCTCTCAAACACATATGCCCTCAACATGTCTTCTAATATTTGATTGATCCTCTCAGTCTGACCATGTGTCTGTGGATGCCACCACTAATTTTTAATGACACTTTAAGCTTGTCAAAGACAGACTTCAAATATGAACCTAATATCCTTACCTAAAATTATGGATGTTAGTAATCCATGCAATATGAAGGGACGTTGGATAAATAGCTATGGTACTTATGAAGCCTCTACCATCTCCTGTGTGGGTATGAAATGAGCCTTGCATGAGCTCAACCCAACGAGCTTATCTCCCTTGAAGATTTGGCTAACTACAAAAATACTCGAGTGTATGGTGTTCTGTGTGTACCTTAAAGTTTTGCACAATCAAGATCATGTCTCCAGACTTTCAGACCACTGCATACAACTCTTGTTCATGCACTGACCAATTGCATTGTGCACTACTTAATTTCTTACTTTCAAGAGCTATAGGCTTTCCATCTTGGCTCATAATTGTCCCTAATGGCTATGCCATTAACATCTGTCTCCAACTCAAATGGTTTCTCTGGATTCACCATTCCGAGTATTAAAGCCTCTGAAATAGCTTGTTTCATAGTATCAAAACTATCTTATTGTTCTTGCTTACATGCAAATAGAACTTTTCCCTGAAGGAAATCTATTATAGATATACCATCGATGAATAAGATGAAATGAATTTTTGATAAAAATCGAAAAGTCCTAAAATTGATTGAGTTGCTCCTCATCTTGAGGAGTTGGTCATTCTAAGATAAGTGAGACCTTGGGATCCATCTTGACCCCATAAATATATATGCTCTAGATACTCCATCTTTGGAAGAAATAATCGACTTTTATTAGGATTTATTAATAAATGATTTTCTTTTAATTTTATAAAGCACTAATATTAAAGACTTTCATGCTCATGCACTGACCTAGTATACACTATTAAACATGATAAAAGTGGGAGGTGCATTAATAAGACCAAATGGCATAACCAAGTACTCTTAATGACCAAAATGTATCTTAAAAGCCATCTTATGTACATCTTGCTCTCTCACTCTAATATGGTGATAACCACTTTTTATATCTATTTTACTGAATACAATTGCTCTAGCTAGAGCATCAAGTACGTTATTCATGGCATGGGATATCTATGGTTGATGGTAATCTTATTGAAGTGTATGATAATCTATGCACATTCGATAAGGCCAATCTTTTTTCTTCGTTAAGAGAACTAGTGCTACAAAGGGCAAACATCTAGGTCTAATCAGCCATTTCTCCAAATATCATCCACAACCTTGAGGACTTCATTCTCCTCTTGTAGACTCATATGTAATGGTGGCAAAGCGGTTGGATTTGGTCCTAGCACCAACTCAATCCTATGCTCAATGTTCTTGTAAGGAGGTAAATCTCGAATGTAATTCACATAAAAACAATTCTTGAAATTCTTATCTCACTTTTTGTGGAAGTGCTTGAGCGTTCCAATTAGAACTTCCTTGATTCTGAGAATCCATCAAGACATAGGATGAATACACATAATATAAAAGTAACGATACTTACAATCAATTTTGAGTAGCTTAGTTACTATCAACAATCATGTCTCTTTGATATCTAGCTCTCCATCAATAAAAAATCACCTTTCCTCATGCTCAAACTAGTAAACATGCGATGCAGAAAACAATGATTGGTCATTTCCTAGCATGCCTCTACTTACTATTGACTGCATGAAAACGTGCCAATTTTACAATCTCAAAATCCAATCTATCCTCATAGGACTAGATGTGCATATGTAGAATAACTACTCATTGGTTCCATGTCTTAGTGCCCTTCCTATCGGCTAACTCTATTGTGTAGGTATAATGTGAATCCATAGTGTTTAAGTCTAACTATCTGATAAGATGATATCTGATAATACTGTGTGGAGCCTATGTCAAAAGAGTACCTTGATAGGATGTCCTACCACGATTGCTCTCATGACTATGAGCTCCATGTCTAGAAATTGGCAACCCTTTTGTGGTACTGGTAAGAGCAGAAAACCTAGCACAAAGGGTACCTTGTTTAGTGAATGTCATGGTTACTATGGGAGATGATATATAAGATGGGAAGTGACCAAGATCCTCAACTACATCACTCCTTGCCTGTGAAGGATTTATTATTATGGAAGTTGTGATATTTTTCTTTCTAGGATAGTCTTTAAATCAAAGCTTCCCCAAACAACCATAGCATAATACTTCCTTCATTTTCCTCTCTTTTTGATGAGGGATAAGAATAGACTTATCAAAAACCCTCTCAGCTAGAGCAAAAACTTTTCTTTTAGCTTCTAAATCAGTTTTGATTACGTGCACCTATGTAGCCTCTCAGAGGCTGTGCACTATTCAAAATTGGAGTACTCAAAGAAGAGGGCCAATTTATCTTGGTCCAAGAGGATCTATGATCCTAGGAGCTTCTACCCTTGTGGCCATCCTTGTAGACTAGAGCTATCTCTACGACCTGTGCCAAAGAGCGACACCTCTCATTTTTAACTAAAGATTAGATAGTTTCTTTCAAGCCCAATACGAACTTATGGACGTGAAGAAACTTTGGGATGGAATCTAATATTTTCATAAGTATCTCCCAATACTTGTTTGCATATACCTAGACAAATTGATTTTTCTAACTAATGGAAAACCATGTATCTAGTACCCTAGACCTCTCATCAGGTGGCATAAAATTATTATAGCACAAGACTTTCAAAATTTTCCTATGTATTGGACTCTTTTTTGTCTTGTTCAATCTTATGCCACCACTTATGGGTGACTTTCAAGAGATACAAGGCATCTCATCTCCAAGTCATGTGACAAGAGATATGAACCTAGGAAGAACATTCATGCGACAAATGAGGGTAGTGCAAGATTGGGGATGAGATGCTTTGTATCTCCAACACCAAGGCAGTTATGAATGTAGCTCTACTCTCAGATTTGGAGGATCCAAGGAATAGACATGAACTCCAAACAAGAGATGACACAAGGCATCTAGTTGAGAAGATAGGTAATGTGAAAACTCCATATGGTAATATGAACATTTTGAGCAAAGTATTATATGTGCCAACTATCACCAAGAATCTCATAAGTGTAGGAAAAATTGTTGAGAAGGGATTGAGGGTCAAATATACAAAGAATGGGGCATTTGTTGAAGACCCACATCAGGGATTCAAGAAGATAGCAAGAGGAGAAAATTCAGGTAGATTATTCACATTTGAACTCCAAGACACTACAAACATTGCATTGTTCAATTATGGTAGTAAAACTCTATTAGAGTTGGAAATTTGGCACAAGAGATTAGCTCACATAGGTGAAAGAGCTCTCAAGAAAATGAATACGGATCAGATTGTAATTGGTCTACAAAATATATCCAAACAACACATGATTTATAAATGTAGTGTTTTTCAATTTGGTAAGTCACATAGGCGACCCTTCACAAAGAAAGGCTACACACAAGGGGACTTATTGGAGCTAGTCCATACAGATGTATAGTGACCTAACAAGGAGCCTTTAATCTTTGGATCCATTAATTATGTGTCATTCATTGAAAATCCTCGTAGATGGACCATATTATACTTCATGAAGAATAAGGTTACATACACATACACATACACATACACATGCACATGCACATGCACATGCACATGCACATGCACATGCACATGCACATGCAGATGCAGATGCAGATGCAGATGCAGATGCAGATGCAGATGCAGATGCAGATGCAGATGCAGATGCACATGCAGATGCAGATGCAGATGCACATGCAGATGCAGATGCAGATGCACATGCAGATGCAGATGCAGATGCACATGCAGATGCAGATGCAGATGCAGATGCAGATGCAGATGCAGATGCAGATGCACATGCAAATGCACATGCAGATGCAGATGCACATGCAAATGCACATGCACATACACATGCACATGCACATGCAAATGCACATGTAGATGCACATGCACATGCACATGCACATGCACATGCACATGCACATGCACATGCACATGCACATGCACATGCACATGCCCATGCACATGCACATGCACATGCCCATGCACATGCACATGCACATGCACATGCACATGCACATGCACATGCACATGCACATGCACATGCACATGCACATGCACATGCACATGCACATGCACATGCACATGCACATGCACATGCACATGCACATGCACATGCACATGCACATGCACATGCACATGCACATGCACATGCACATGCACATGCACATGCACATGCACATGCACATGCACATGCACATACACATATTGACACTGACACTGACACTGACACTGACACTGACACTGACACTGACACTGACACTGACACGGACACGGACACGGACACGGACACGGACACGGACACGGACACGGACACGGACACGGACACGGACACGGACACGGACACGGACACGGACACGGACACGGACACGGACACGGACACGGACACGGACACGGACACGGACACGGACACGGACACGGACACGGACACGGACACGGACACGGACACGGACACGGACACGGACACGGACACGGACACGGACACGGACACGGACGCGGACACGGACACGGACACGGACACGGACACGGACACGGACAGACACGGACAGACATGGACACAGACACGCGCACACGCATGCGCACGCGCACGCGCACGCATACGCATACGCATACACATACGCATACGCATACGCATACGCATACGCATACGCATACGCATACGCATACGCATACACATACACATACTGACACTGACACTGACACTGACACTAACAGAGACACAAACACAGATACAGATACAAATACAGATACAGATACAGATACAGATACAGATACAGATACAGATACAGATACAGATACAGATATAGATACAGATACAGATACAGATACAGATACACATACACATAGAGACCCGCACCCGCACCCGCACCCGCACCCGCACCCGCACCCGCACCCGCACCCGCACCCGCACCCGCACCCGCACCCGCACCCGCACCCGCACCCGCACCCGCACCCGCACCCGCACCCGCACCCGCACCCGCACCCGCACCCGCACCCGCACCCGCACCCGCACCCGCACCCGCACCCGCACCCGCACCCGCACCCGCACCCGCACCCGCACCCGCACCCGCACCCGCACCCGCACCCGCACCCGCACCCGCACCCGCACCCGCACCCGCACCCGCACCCGCACCCGCACCCGCACCCGCACCCGCACCCGCACCCGCACCCGCACCCGCACCCGCACCCGCACCCGCACCCGCACCTGCATCCGCACCCGCACCTGATCTGCATACGCATACGCATCCGCATACGCGTCCACATACGCATACGCGTCCGCATACACATATGCGTCCGCATACGCATACGCGTACGCATACGCATACACACACATCATGAGGAAGGAGATAAGGAAGAGAGCTCAATCACACACTCTCACTCAAAGAGGAGCACACACACAGTTTGAGGTAAGGAAGAATGATCCTCCTCTTCTTCTATTACATGAAAGAAATAGAGGAGAATGAGCTAAAACAACAATACAACTAGTGGAATACATAAAGAAAAGTACATAAGGAAAATCCTAATGTCCATGAATGAGTGAGCTGGCAAGAAACAAATGTTCCATCACTCTCGATAGATAAATCTAGTGAAGCTCAATCAAGTATCCTTGACATATACTGGCATGACCACTATACATGTCAAAGAAATGAATTAGTGATACGTGTCATCCTAGATCATCACATGTTGGGCTTGATATCTCAACACTGCCCCTCAAGCTCAATGCCATGTCCTCTAATCCAAGCATCTTTTAAAACACCTTCAGCTTCTCTGCTCCAAGTCCTTTAGTGAAAATATTGTTGAAATAACAAGGCACTACTCCTACTCTACTATTAATCATACATTAATCAAACTAAGGAGGAAGGAACAAAAGATAAGAAAACATGATGAATCAAATAAATAGAAATGAACTTACAAAGAATGCTCTATGAGCATGGAGACTCCATGAGGAGAGGATGCACACTCTTGGCAATGAGCTAGAGTGGAATGAGCTTCTGTTGAAGTGAAGGGAGGCCTTGCTTATATAGAGTTTGGGAGAATTCCCTTGCATGTGGGATTAATGAGCTTCCATGCGAATGAAAGTAGACTTGGACAAAAGGGTGGAGCATGGAACTCTCAACACCCCCCTCCATGTGATGACCTTTTTGTTTGTAATGTAGGGGACTATTGACATATGGGATCACTTAGTCATATCTTAGACATATGGGGTCCAAGTGTGGGACATATGGCATCTCTTGGTTTTTAGTTCCATGGACATATGGGATCCATGGTGTGTGGGACATATGGCATCCTGGGGATCTTGGGACATATGGGATCCCAAGACATATACTTGGACATTTGGGATCCAAGTGGTTTTTATGGGGATCTAGGGACATATGGGTTCCCTAGACATATAGGGTTTACATAATGGGGTAGGTAGTGATTATGGAACCGTTTGCAACCTTTTGATGTACCATTTGATGTACCATTTGATGTCCATTGTTGGGATGCTTGGGTATCTTCCAAGTTGTGTTGTTAATGAAGCCATTCTTGTTGGTTGTATACTCCCTTTAATGTTGTAGAAGCATGTGTTTGATGTTCCTTTGAGTGATGAAGACCATATTTGTGCAAGCCATAGGGAAAGTCTTACCACTTTGTTATGTGGAAGTGTCTACTCCCTTTACATGGGGCTTGTCCTAACTTTGTTAATAGAAAGCATAACACATCAAGTTTACATGTTTAAATACAAAGTTGGATACATATGAAAAATATATCCTTCTTCCATTGAGCTATTCTCAAGTGCCATTTTATGAGTAGAAGGTAAAAATCAAACAAGAGATGAGTAGAAGGTGAAAATCAAACAAGAGATGATTTAAGCTTTTCTCATATCTAGGGGGACTTTGGTAAAAAGAGCACCAGATATTAAAGCTTCTACTCCTACATGAATACACTATGCTCACATAATATATATATTATGGGAATGTTATGAAAATTTCCCAAAAAAAAAAAACACCTTTTGCTTTCACTCGAAGATAGCCAACAATTTGAAATGCGAGGTGTTGGCGCCATATTGGCATGTGACGTCAATGATGGTGTCACTCGAATGCCCACCTTCTGGCACTGAATGAGGTCCATCCATTAACCCTTTGCATTATTGTTCTGCCTCTTTCTCACCTTCTCTCTACATTGGTGCAACTCAATGTTGTTTTGACTCAGTGCATCCCGTAGTCTCTCCAAGGTGCACATGCTATCATTGTCTAGGTGCTTCAACTCCTCGTCCTCTCTGATGCTTCTGCTGTAGTTGCAGAGCTCTATTCTCCTCTCATCTTCAAGGTATAATGCAGAGTTGTGTGGCATGGCTAATATGCATTGCGCGTAGGTATTAAAACCATCAGCTGTTGTCACCCATCTGCTGTATATCACCAAGTAGCGAGTGTATTTCTCTTTGTCTTTATGTCTCTCTCATTCTGTGTGTATATGATGTGGACACACAGCTTGGCCTGATTGGAAGATAAACCTCTCAACTTCACTGCACATGCACATAGCTGGACATCATACGTGTAGAGATGGAGATCATTAAACTTGCTGATTTGCCTTCAGTGCTCAGTAATCTACATCTTCAATTGTTTGAGCTCCTCGACGGCTTGATATAGGTGAAGTCCACAAGATAGAAAACTCGAGTAAAAAAAATAACAAGTTGCAACAAATACGATAGCGCAAGAAAAAATAATGTTGAAAATATCAAACCTTCCATAGCACACAGAAATCATGTTTTCTTAAATAGTGCCCCTTGCTCCACACTAACACCCACCAATGGTACAATTAATAGGTCCGTGTGTTGCACATAGTTTACTTCATACTACAACTTCTCTACTACACTTCACAAAAGAAAACTTGGCATTTGTTTCAACTTGCTTGTGTTGTTGTGTCTCCCTTTGAGTATTTTGTGCCTGAGATACTAGAAGTATTTTGTGTCTTGTAGATGTAGCATGTATGAAGAAGTTGCCTTTAGGACCTAGAGATGGCTATAGCATGAAGCATCGCTTTCACTTGACATAGATAAGTTGCTCTATCACTTTGGCAGACAAGGTTAAGCACAAGAATTGAGAATCTCTCTCTCATTGGCTAACCAATGACTATCTATCATAACCACTCCATCATCCTCTGCTCTTTCTTGATTTTCTGATAGTCTAAACACGACATGAATTATTAGTGACTGGGAGTACTTATAATCACTTGTTATTATGACAAAGACAACACAGAAAAAAGGAAAGATATGAACTATGTTGTTTGCAAAACCTTTATTAGAGATTGTAATGAAACAAAATTTTTATGATAAGTACAAGAAAGGTGATATTAGGCATGCTAGATGAAGAAATGGAATAGTGCTTAGAAGCACTCTTATTATGAAGGGAGGGAGGGAGGGAAAAGAAATACATCTATGTTAATGATGATGAATAAAATAAGAATATGAACTCAAAGGAGAAAACAATTAACCTATGCTCTGATACCATGTTGAAATACAAAGCACTAATCCTACTCTACTATTAATCATACATTAATCAAACTACGGAGGAAGGAACAAAAGATAAGAAAACATGATGAATCAAATAAATAGAAATGAACTTACAAAGAATGCTCTATGAGCATGGACACTCCATGAGGAGAGGACACACACTCTTGACAATGAGCTATAGTGGAATGAGATTGTGTTGGAGTCAAGGAAGGCCTTGCTTATATAGACTTTGGGAGAATTCCCTTGCATGTGGGATTAATGAGCTTGCATGAGAATGAAAGTAGACTTGGACAAAAGGGTGGAGCATGGAACTCTCAACAAATATTAGCAACCTACTCATCTGTCCTCACATAAACAAGATCAATATCACCTACTAATACCTTCTCTCTGATGAAGTGATAATGTACCTCAATATGCTTTGTTCTAGCATGAGAAATAGGATTTCTTGCTAACTGAATGTTGCTAAGATCATCACAATATATGATGACCGGCTTTTGCACTACCACACCTAAATTTGCAAGTAGCATCTCTAGCCATGATTCTTCATGTGCTACCATTGTGGCACCTCTATACTTAACCTCTATACTCGACAAAACAACAGTAGGTTGCTCCTTACTGCTCCATGTAATAGCTGCACTTCCAAGTGAGAATAGAGAGACACTAGTAGATTTTCTATCTGGAATACTACCAGCCCAATTTGCATCAATGTATCCATGAACTTGCAATTTGGCATAATCCAAAACAATGCATAATCCAAAGTAGCACTCACATATCATAGAGTGCTACTCACATAAAACAATGCATAATCCAAAGTAGCACTCACATATTGTAGAGTGCATCTCAAACCATCTAAGTGTGGTTTTGTGGGAGCCTGCATAAATTGACTTTCAAGTCCAATAATGTAGCTTAGATCAGACCTTGTAATTGTGAGATATATCAAACTTCCCACAATTGTTCTATACATAGTAGCAATTTTCAATGCTTCACCTGATGCAATATCCAATTTCAAATTATGATCTAATGGCACATAAATTTTCTTACAATCAGACATACCATACTTTTGCAGCATAATCAAGGCATATTGCCTTCAGGACATCCATATACCTATTTATGTATGTATAAACACAATGCCCAAGATATAGCACAACACACCAAGATCTTTCATGTCAAATTCCTGCATAAGGAGTTACTTTACCTCTTTAATGCTACATACATACGTATACATATACATAAGTATATACATTGCAACTAAATATACATATACATATCAATGATCCTTGCATGCCAAGCATGAGGGAGTTGTTTAAGCCCATACAAAGACTTTTCAACTTGCAAACATATTCAAGGTGCATTGAATCTTCATATCCTTGTGGTTGGAGAGACATACAAGAGAATAAGAACTCCTATGATAAAGAATTGCTCAATAGCACATGTATAACTAGCACCTCGACTTCGTACCATCCACACACACCTAGAATGAGCTTTGATGGTGCTTAAATAGCCATGTGAGCCTTCTATGGCTCTTCATATGTCCTCCATGTCTCTTCACAAGCCCTCCTTGTCTGTTCCGCTACCTTGTGACTTTGTCTCTTCATTGGAGTGTCTTTTGGTGGTTCAATGCCTCCTTTTGGATAAGGTTTCACCTTCAAACATGTGCTTTGAATTTTATATGGTTCAAAAGCCTTCAAATGAAGTTATTTAGTGAAAAACATATGCTTGAGCTTGCCCAAGAAAACACATAACTTTTAATAGCTTCTACCCAATAACAATGAGGCATATTCTTCTTAGCTATTTCTATAATATTTCTATTTTTGCATTAAAAAATGCCATTCTATTGTGGTGTGTACCTGCATGAAAACCACCGTCAAAATCCATGATTTTTTAGAAATATACTGAACTTGTTTGACATATATTCACCTCCTCCATTAGATCTTAATGTTTGAATATCTTTCCTGTATCTTTTTCCACCATAGCCTTAAAATTTTGGAAGTGACTAAACACCTCAGTCTTCTCTTTCATGAAATATACCCACACTTTCCGTTTATGATTATCAATGAAAGTAACATAAAACTTGAAACCACCCATATATGTGGTCTTTGTAGGACCCCAAACATATCTATATACTATTTCTAACACATTCTCACTAACATGCTTATTATGCAGGAATGATGCTATAAGTTGTTTACCAAATTGACATGATACACATACATTTTACATCTCTGTAGTCCACTGACAATCTCCTTTGACTGCACCAATTTCAACCTTTTCAAATTTTCATGTCCAATTCGTTTGTGCTAGATCTCTATATCAACAATAACTCCTGCACCTTTTGCAAACATGGCTACATTCATTTCAGGAATTTTCACATTTAAGGTGAACATCCTACTCACTTTGTTTCCTTTGGCAATCAATCTTCCATCTTGTTTATACTCTTCTACATATAACCCATCAACATTGAACCTGACTTGTAATCCTTGGTCAAACCATTTGTCCAACAAAAACTAGATTCTTTGTTATATTTGGAACATGGAGCACATCAACAAGATGTTTTACCTTCGCTTCCTCTATAGACAATGCTATGTTTCTTGTATGCTTCATAGGATGGGATGTCTTATCAATTATTTCACTATGCTTCTCACGCAGAGGAAGTTCAAAATGGAGAATAAAAAAGTTGAAGGTACTCCAATGGAGGTAAATTTGAAGCTCAGTGCTCATGAAGGTGAGTTAATTGAAGATGTGACTAGCTATCAGAAACTGGTTGGAAGCTTAAACTATGCTATGTTAACTAGAGTAGATATCTGCTATAGAGTAAGTGTGTTGCGTTAGTTCATGCATAGTCCAAGGAAACCTCATATGGAAGCAACCAAGAGAATTCTAAAGTATTTGAAGGGAATAATAAATGAAGGTACTATCCATACACATCTGATATACATATCAAACTCTTCTCTGATGCAGATTGGGAAATCTAAAAGATTGTATAGGCTCTAAAGATGATAGGAGAAGCAGCTCTGGATATCTTACTTTTGTAGGTACAAAGTTGATTTCATGTTCCTCAAAGAAGAAACCCATAGTTGCACTCTCATGAACTGAGGCTGAGTATAGAGGACTTGCAAATGCTACACAAGATGCAATGTGGATTAAAACCCTATTTTCTGATTTAGGGCTAAAGAGTTGTACTCATCGTATTTTTGGAGATAATATTAGTTCTTTACACCTTGCAACTAACCCAATCTATCATGCCAAAACTAAACACATAGAAGTTCATTATCATTATGTTAGGGAAAAGATTACAAGTAAAGAGATTCAACTTTCATATGCGTCATCTCATCAACAATGTGCATATATGATGACAAAAGCATTGGATGAAAGCAAATTAGAGAGTGATTGGATTGCACAAGATCTTGAAGGATTGAGACTCAAGCTTATTAGGATTGAGGAGGAGCTGTTGGTGCATTTAGCAAGCCTAAGATTTTTGCTAAGCTTTGAGTACTACACACATAAGTGAATCTACATAGAGAGACTCATATTAGAACTCATGCTTTTCAATATTCATTGTATATACCTTGGATACATGTAAAAGCTAAAGTGAGATGAAGTAATCTCATGATATTAGGGAGACCATTCCTCTAGTAGTTGGAATCTAATTCAAATAATTCCCCAAATGTAGGATCACTTTTAGGTGAACTATCTACCAAGTTCAAAATTCAAATATGAATATAAATACTCATATCTCTTAGGTGCAGGTAGAAAAGCAGAGCTGAGTGGGATTGAGCTAAAACTCCAAGTATATATTGAGCTCACATCCTCTTAGTGTAGCCCTATACACTCCCTCTGTATCATATGTGCAATATCATTCATATTTGTATACATTCCATTGAGTAAGTTCTTAATTGCATTCTGCTTCAAGAATTTCATATACACAGTGAAATCATTCAGCGGATTTCTTTGTGTGTAAATATCTATTTGCTATACTTTAACTTGGGATAGTTAGAGTAAATTGTCTAGTATCTTTATATCAAATTTTAACAAACTTTGGTTTAGTAAAAATTTAGACATGAATCTCAAAATTCGACTGTGTCTACACATCTTCTAGATCCTAAAAAATCAGGGTGACCCCCCAAACTTGCTAGATTTATTTCTCCTTGTATGGTGCAGCTAAAGTCATCAAATAGCTTGATTTAATTATATATACACTTCAATTAGATGTATGAAAAAGCTCTCTGATCATTTCATACCAGGTTGTGAGCTATCTGCATAACATTAAGACCTTCTCATCCCAAAATAGAAGGTTCTTCACATTCCTTGCAAATAGAAGTCATATGTTTTGATGCAAATATTTGAGATTGATGTTCCAAAGAACTTGATGGTTCCTTACAAACCTTTGGGGAGCTAATGAAGTCTATGAAGCATCCCTTGAGTTATATTGGCTAGTATAGATCAAGTTTGTTGCATCACCACTCATCTTTGGGCATTACCCATCATCTCTCAATAGAGACCACTTGCACCTAGGGGATCTTGCTATAGATGCATAGGAGATCATTTTATTAGAGAATTCACAATGCCATACCATCCCCCAAGCCGAAGGGTTTGGGAAGGCTATTGTAGCGATTGTAGCAAAGAGCATCTATTTAGAGATTGCCCCAAAAACCCTAATAAAGTTTTAGCAACTAAACAGTCAATGTGATCGAGGTAATAGAATCTTCGAGAAGTGATAAACAATATACAGTCCCATTGAAGGCCATCACCAAAACCAAACCCAAGGAAACTTAGAGAATTGGAAAGCAGTTAGCCCTAAGAGTGAACAAGACGTAGAATCCTCACCCCAAAGGATAGAAGACTTGGAAGAGCCAACACACATCTCAAGAATGAAAAGGCTCAAAGATGGAAAACAAGAAGAAAAAAGATTGAGAACAAGTGGATCAAAAAGATGGTATAAGAGAAGGAGAAATTTGTAAAAGACATGAACCTAAACCCAACGGTCTAGCCAATCAACATATAGATGTGGTGAAGGAAAACCAACCAAAGGAACATGCAGGATCAATTCTAACGGATCCTATGCATGACGACTTAAAAATGTCGTTAAAAGCCTATAAGTCTAGAATAGAGATAGGAATTGGTCCATAAAAATATGATAAAAGAAAGAAAGACTTGAAATATGTAAGTTACCTAAGAGGATATCTTGAGAAAGAAAGACTTGAAATATGTAAGAAATTAATTGAAATTTCTCAGAACATGCTAGAACAATCAATATCAAGCCTCCCCAAGATGAGAATTTGAAAAGAAAAATTCTAGGGATGTGTAGGAACTATCAACTTACAACAAGAGAGACCTGAACAAATTTAAGAGACTAAAAAAGAATCGGGTTACAAGACTGAGGAAAGGAATTATTCAATGATTCCGAAAGTAGAAGCGAATTGGCCACATGACTTGTGGGCTAGAGTTCAAGAAGAGATATGGAAGAAAACTAAAGAAGATGTCCCTCCCTTCATAGAATTAAATGCTTCAATGAACCAACCAATGACAGAGCATGAAGTAGACATTGAAGATCTATCCAATCAAGATTAGAATTGCATAAAGCAATTCCTTTGACCACACTTCCGAATTGTATGGGTGAATATGAACAAAAATTAGATTTTTTTCATACCCCAACAATAAGGGGCCAAGAAAAGAAATTCTCAAAGGAAGCATCAACCACATTGCAAGAGTTGAAGAGAACTAATTTTCAATGTTCATTATCCCTAGAAGAAACTTTTCTAGTACATGATTGGAACAACTAGAATCTATATAGAATACATGATTTCCATATTCTTTATGGCATCCTAATCCATAGTCTGTAGCTTGGACACAAGTTCTTGGTGGAAAAGTTGTAGAGTGTCATACTGATCTTGTAACTCCTTGTTGTTGGTCTCTAACTGAGTTATGCATTCTTGTAAGCGGGTATTTTTAGCATTAAGCTCTTCATTTCTTGCTTCCAATCATTGGTACTCATGTCTTAACTAAGTGGCACATTGAATCATTGTACTTAATGCATTATCTACATTGGTGGATGCAATATTTACAATTGAAAATGCATAAGGTTGGGAATTGTGGATGCAATGCATAATGGTGTTATGGGTGCAAGTGAGGTTGGTGGAGGGGAAATTGGAGATTGTAGAAGTGTGGGGGTGGGGGTGGTGGTGTGGGTGGAAATATGTCCATGGGATTGGACATGAATGTGCGCGATCTTCTACCATAAAGATAGGTATGGTATGTGCAGTGCTCGTTGTGTTGGTGAATAATGAAGATGTTACAAATGGATTAGGAACCCATGAAGAATATGGTGTTGGGGCTCGGAGCATGGTTTCCATGAAGGTTGCCCATGGTGGGGGTAGGGTAGTTGCAGGTGATTGAGGTCGAGATATGGACGGAAATTGGAAGAATAGGTAGTCATGGTCGAGATATGGAGGGAAATATGGAAGAATATGGATATGGGTGGTTTGTAATACATGGATACCTAACATGGCTTTTGTTGGGGTTAGATTTCTGACAACAAGGTGTTTGAGTGGATGTCCTAGGGGAGGTTCAAGTTTTTCAGAGGAGGTAGTATATAAAGGGTTGATGATAGAAGAGAATATTTCTACATGGGAGACAAGGGCATGTAAACTAAAAAAAGGTGTGGAGGTCATTAGTTTAGTTGTTCCTATGGTTACTTTGGTATGGGGTAGGGTATAAAAAATTGGCTCTTTTGCCTGGGTGATTTCAATGGCTATGGGTTGAGTTTCTTGGGTCCGTGGTGGAGATGGGGGATGCAGAGGTGAAATAGGTGAGGTTTGGACAAAATTTTCTACTGTGAGATCAATGTTCATGGGTGAGGTTGCTTTGTGAGTAGTGGTAGCTTCAAGCTATGAGACAGGTCTTTGGATATTCTTTCTTGTTCTTGGCCTAGTGTCAATTCTCCTTTGGTCATAATGAGGTTGTGGTCTCTGCATCATGGTGTGGATGTCTTCCACAACTCCTCAAGTCTCTGACATGATTTGGAGGGAATCGATGTTTTGCAGGTCAATACCTTCTTCTCCCAATATCTAATTGACCAATAATTGAATAGTGTGGAATGAGAGTCACCCTCTTTCTTGTATACTTGTTATCATATCATATAACCTTTGGAGCTATGCAGTGTAAGCATGGGCACCTTCATCTTCTTCCTCTTCTTTCTCTTCATTGTCTTCTTTGTCATCTTGTTCTTGGTCTTTTTGTTGCTTGTCATGTTGCTCCTCTTCTTGTTGGTGTTGCTGATGGTCACCTGCTTCCTCTTCTTCTTCAAAACCTACATCCATGTCTTGGAGGAGCTATTCAAAGTCTACATTGCCTAATTCCTCAAGACCAATCACTTTAGGAAACTCTAAATCTAATGGTACCGACAAGACTTAGTTGAGGGCCATTTGTGCTTGTCCTCGATAATCTAAGTGTGAATGGGCATGCTACACGTTCTGGTGTTGGAGAGATATCAGGTGTCAAAGTAGTTGAACACATGGAAAATTGATCCTCTCATTCTTTTTGATGGAGGTGTTGAGGCCTTTTTGCTTTTGAACTATTGAATTTTGTTCCAAGATAAGGCTCTCTGAATAGGGATATTATAAGCGAAGCATCTATAGAAAATATGGGTGAGGGCACAACATCGATTCAAAATGTTCTTGTGAGACCTTCTCTGATTAGGTACATGAATCTGGTTAATGATCCAAAGTGGGAGATTGATGGTCAAGTTTTGAGTGTCTGCCAAGTATACACTAGAGCAAAATTTCTTATGTGGTTGTGTGAACATGTCTTGCTCGGGAAAAGTGAGATGTTGCATACAAATTCTGAGATGGACTATGATATTCAAGGTCATAGCTACCATATCTTTTAAGTTTGGTAAGATCTCTATTCTTCATGATATCTGATACTAACATCTCCTTTTGTGTAGGAATATGCATACGCTACATATGCAAGGCTTCTCAAACTAAGTTAAGGGTGAGTTTGAACTTTTCCAATTCGTTCCCACATGTTAGGGATGGAATGACAAAGGGTATTGTCTATCCTCCTATCCTTGTTAGGATGTAGAGTGTAGATAAGGTAGTAGCAGTGCATGAAATCCAGTTTAGGTAGCCTTGCACTAAAGTATTCAACTAAACCTGCCTTACACCATATAGGTTGAAGTTACTCCACATTCTGTAGCTTCTCAAATTCTCATGTAAAGAACTAATAATTCCCACATACATTTTGAAATTGACATTCTACTTCACAGATATAAGTTGTGTCTTTGAGAGGTTTGGCCATCTCATTGAACCAATGAGAGTGGGGATTGACTTTCGTTGTGTGCCCTTGTTGGCATACAAGTCATATGAAGAGCATACCAGCACAAAGGAGCAGTCATGCGCAATATGGCAACAAGGCCTAATCATTTTTTCCATGGACTATTCACAACTCAAGTGATTTTAATCACTACACAAACATTGTAAATTCCATTTTTGGTAGAACAGACTCCATTTTGTTCAAGCCGAGGAGTCCTCGAGCTTGAGGAGTGTTAGAATTAGAAACATACCAATTTTCATAATTTTTAGATTCCATTTGAGCCCTCAAATAGGCTCTAGAACCTAATTTTTAACTAGGCCAGACACTAGGTCTGGACAAGGCCAAAGCTAGTCAAAAAACTATAAAAAGAGCTAGAGAGCTCATTTTTGGGGTTAGATTTTTTGTGAATTGAGCTTATGTAAGAGACTTTTTGACTAATGCAAAGAACTCCATTGTTCCTCCCCTTGTTCTTGCCTTGTGTGCACGCATGTGTGTATGTGTGTGCATGTTTGTGTGCTTTTCACTCACACACTTGTGCCATCACTTGCTCATAGTCTTCATACTAGTCCTCATGTCTCCACGGATTGACAGTTATGAGGTGGATCTTCTCACGTTGGTACTCACCATTGTGCTAGAGTGACACCAAATTTGGCGCCGTTGCCGGGGAGAGAGCTTTGAGGACGAGCGTGTGATGGTAAGATGTAGAGTTAAGACATTGGAGTCATAGGTAATATCTTTTCTTTTCCTTATTTTTCTTCATTTTTTCTTGTTTTTGCATCACCATCATCAACATCATCATCCCCACCATCTCCCACCTCCATCTCCATCTTCACAAAAATTTCAGTTTTTGGATTATATTCCTCTCCCCACCTCATTTCCCTCATTTCACTTGTGAGAGAGAGCGAGAGAGAGCTTGCATGTTATTAGTTTTTGTGTGTTTTTTGAGCTTTTACTACAGGTTCTAGCTGTACCACTATCTCCAGCAACTTGCGTAGGTACGACAGACTCTACACAGGTCCCAGGACAACGACCTCTGTCTATCGCGACAGATAGAAAAACTAGATATTTTTTGAATGCATGTTTGGCACGATGACCTACACCATGAGAGCACTCCAAATCACTATAAAAATCTAAAAAAATTGTGTTTTTTTAGTCTATCGCGATAGACAACATCTATCGTGACAGACACCGTCTATCGTGACAGACAGCACCCCATGACAGCCTCAATCTATCACGGTAGACACCGTCTATCGTGACAAACAGGCCCACGACAGACGATAGACCCCATCTATTGTGACAGACACCCGTCTATCGCGACAGACAGAGACCCACGATAGAGACCGTCTATCGCGACAGACCAAAAGGCACGACAGACGACAGCCTCAGTCTATCGCGACAGACAGGCCCACGACAGACGATAGACCTTGTCTATCGTGACAGACACCCGTCTATCGCGACAGACAGAGACCCATGATAGACACCGTCTATCGCAACAGACACCATCTATCGCGATAGACAGGCCCACGCGACAGTCAGTGTCTGTCACAACAGACACCGTCTATCACGATAGATAGGCATTTTTGGCAAAAAAAATAAAGGGGTATTTTTTTGAAAATTTAGTGCTAAATTTTGGGCATATTTGCATACTCAATTACTCATGCGAATACGAAGGCCTTAGAAAAATGCACTAAACTCCTGAAAGGATTTGTTTGTCTGTTTATCCCCCTAAACCCTGAACTGTCATAACTTTTTCATATGAAATCCATTTTTTGAGCTCTAGGGATTGATTTTCAGATAGGGTATTTTGAAGTTGACCCTCTGAGGGGTAGGCACACCAAGGGAGCTCTAGAGAAAATTTTTCGGCAATAGACAAGGGGGAGCTAGGGTCTTTAAAAGTGTTTGAGATAAATTGTCTGTCAATTGAAGGATCAAATTGGATCTAAACTTGGGATTGTTTTACAGGATTATCGAGAGCTTTTGGAGAAAGCAGAGCAAGTGCCATTGTGTGTAGGCTTGGGAACGTGCTTCCTGGGCAGACAAGCATAGCAAGGAGGAGCTACTTGAGGTTGGAACATCTCTTAACCCCCTCAGTCCATTTTTAGCATAGGCTAAGTGCGAATAGTTGTCTTGATTGACTAGGGGTACGATAAGAATACTCAAGTTCTAAGAGCCTCTAATTTCTCAAGTCTAAGAATAGGTTAAATTGCAGTCAAGGGACAACTTAAAGGAAAAGAACTTAAACTAAGTGGACGAAGAACATCAAGTACGACACACTTAAGTACTCCTGACGATGCTCAATTAAAGACAAGAAAACACATACAAAGGAACTCAAAAGGAACAAGTGATTGGTATCAAAGAATCAGCAACGTGGTTGTACAAGGATCATTGGGATTAATTGGAAAGGCATATGAACCTTAGATCGGGAAAACACCTAGGGAGAGACCGTCAAAGTATTAGATGATCCGAGGCTAGTGTCAACCATACAGCTAGATCTTGGGCCTAGTAGTTGACTGATTACCCCTATGCCTTAGACTCAGAAACTAGTGACTCTGAGATGTCTTATAACACGGAAAGACCTGTAGGTAGCTCTGGAGTGGCATACCTAGAAAGACTTGAAGGGCCCTACAAAACTCAACTGGAGTACATTAGGACCAACCACTTAGGTGCATGCATCTATGAGGATGGTCTACGAAGATCTCTTGTCTTAATTAAAAACCCGGATTAGCCCATTGGATTAGAACACCCTGTCGTCAAGTTCGAAAATGGCTCCTACATAGGCAAAGAAGGAACAATATATGTGGTCGCTAGCCAACCAGAAGGAACAGATGAATTTGGCAACATAATCTCAAAGGTCGTAATAGGTGACATAGAGCAAGGGAACTTAGGAAAAGAACCAAAAACCCCTCGTGGCCAGTCGGTTCTGACGAGAATAATCACTCCAGAGTTGGTTCCGCAGGATAATAGGAGCATAGATTTGCTCTTGAACCGAGAGACGGATGAGGCTTTTTGGAGATATAAGCCTAAAAAGCCCAATGAAGTGGGAGCACTCACCATCTATGAATTCAAAGATCCTGATACCCCAGGCAAAGTGACCTACTTAGATGATACTTCGGAGAGGATCTTTGTGGTCTCAGAGCATGGAAGACACACATACACTTGGAAGGGTGACTTTTTTTTTCCCCAACCTCAATCCACTGTGTCTTATGGTCACCCAGGAGCGGGAACATCTCAGGCTCATGGAACACAAAGAGAGAGGAGTAGAGATAGACCCGAGGTGAGTTTTGCTAATCCACTTGGAAGAGAGAGAACAAGGATAGAGACTGATAGAGTGGAGAGGGAAAGACAGAGGGACCCAAGGAATCTGAGAAATGCAGACGAATTCCCTTTACCAAGGCCTAGAGAACATGGTAGAACCTTGCGGCCTACACAATTGGTTAAGTCCGTGAAGAATTGCTTCAATGGCACAGGAGACCCGTAGGACCATGTAGTAGAGTTTAGGCAAGTTTTGAGAGCCAAACAAGTGGAAGATTTGTTCACTCAATACAATGGTTTTGGCCTAACACTCAAGAACACTGCATTGACTTGGTTTCAACCACTTCACCAAGATCAGTACAGAAGTATAGACCAACTTCTTGAAGCATTCATCATAGAGTTTTCCAAAAGTGGCATTAGGCATAACACATCTTCCTTGATATACAGCTTCAAGCAAACACCTCAAGAGACAGTGAGACTCGTAGGAAGAAGGTTTAGGCAATACCTAGAGAGATGCCCTGCTCGAGAGTTACCCACTCCGGCCAAACAAGTGGCCTTATTTCTAGACGGATTGTTAAGCACCAAATTGAGATCATATGTGTACTTAAAGGACCCTAGATCCATAGAAGAATGCGTACACATGTGCATAGACATTGAGGATAATCTAGGGGAGGAATTAGAGCTCTCAAAGATCTATAAAGATTTAGATAGTTCTAGTAGCCTCATTTCCTCACAATCCACATCAATTGAGGATCTGGCAGAAAAGGTAGCTTAGAAATTAGGTGTCACTAGCAAACAAATTCCTAGATTTGCCCTAGGAAAACGATGCTACACTTGTGGAGGAGACCATATGGCTAATGTGTGCCCTATCATGGCTCAACCCCAAGTTAATCCCAACAACCAGTACTACACCCTAGAAAGGAGGTACACCAATCACACAGCACAAGACTGCCCATATAACAAACAAGCTGTTAGACAAAATTATCCTCAGCCATATCCACAACAAGGAAAGTACCCTAATCAGTACCCACATTAACAGTATGCTAGGCCCCAGCAAACCTACCAACCACCCTATCAAGGGCAACAAAGACTGCAACCAGTCCTAGCGCAACAACCCCCTGCCCCCACCAATGTGATTCCAGTGAAATATGCAGCTGTAGAAGAAAATTTAAATAGAGCTTTAGTGCTAGTGACATCATCGCTTTCAGAAATTGACCCAAGTGATCATAGTTTTGACTCTACCCATATTGATAGCCCACATGCTTACTACATGCAATCACCCGAGCATAATGAGTCATACTATAATGAAGAACTGAGTGAGTCTAGTTGGGAGCCAGAATATGCAAATGTCATGTACACAAACCCCAACTCTAGACCTCAACCTAGGCCGATAAGACCTCCATTTCCTAGAGGACCATGCTTCCAATGTCAGGGAGATCACCTCATTCGTGATTGCCCTCTACGTGCACCTACACAAACCCAATCCGTGACAATTCAAGGCTTTTGTCCAGATTGTGGAAAGGAGCATTTGTTATGAGAGTGCCCCAAGAACCCCGCCAATATGCCAAAAATTGCTCCTATCAATGTCATTGGGCTAGTGGTAGACTCCATGGGAAGTGTGACTTCCACGGCTCCAGTACAAGTCATCACGAGAGCTGAGGCACTTAAGCAAAACCAAGACTTAGGCCAGGAGAAGAATGCGGAAGTTAGCGAGACTGAGAGCCAGAATAAGAAGAGAACAAGAGCTTGGAGAGATAGCTGTGAACTTATGAAAAGGCAATGGGCAAGAAAGATGAGAAAACTTGAGGAAAATTCTGCGAGAGACCAAAGCCAAGATCATAGAAATCACATCTCAAATGCACTCTCACACATCAACCCCACTACCATCCCCATCACTTTCCATCCCTCAACATTCTAATTCACCACACGTAACCCACCCACCACCCCGAGTAGGATCAGTCTTAGCAGATCCCACTCCCGAGGACATAGATATGATGCTTAGAGCATATCAGGCTAGGATCCAGGAAGGGCCAAATGTAACAGATCATGAAAGATGTTACCCTAGAGCTGACCTAGAGCTGGAACGAACTAAGTTGTGTGCCAAGATGGTGGAATTGGCTCAAGCCATGTTTGAGGCCAGTCGTCTTTTCAACTGCTCTAGCTCCACTAGAACACCATTGCATTTTGATGGTCTATTAGATAGATTGGAGATGATAATTGCAAAGTCTGGAGAAGGGGCCAACTCCCAGGTGAAGGAGAGGACAAGTGATAGAATAAGCATTCCTCCCAAGGAAGCTTATGTGCCTAACTCCATTGAACCAGACACCTCTTCTTCTATGAATCAGTACTCACCAGAATTCTTGCGAGAGATTCAGGAAGAGAAATGGGCTAAAGAGAGTGAAGTTCCTCCTCCCATTGAACTTGTGGATGACACCCACGATCAATTCCCACAAGGCCTTCCTTCCATTTATGGAGAACACGAGAGTGCCCAATCTCAAGAGAGATTAGACTTTGAGTCCAATTCCTTACAGGAGCTACCCCATTTCACAGGCCCATGGGACTCCTAGTGCCTACTTATACCTAGTAAGACATCAAACATACTTAATTGTCATTAAGTATTTGTTTTTTATACCGGAGTATCAACTTGGGAAGGAATCGACTAATTACTTGAGCTGCAAACTAGAACTAGCATGTCTTTGCAACTAACTAGTCCTCTGTCTTCCCTAATGTCAAACCGTGAGCTTTATAAAGTAAGCTAAATACTAAGAGAGTACATTGTCATATCTACTTGCAAACAACATCCCGTTCTATCATGCAAATGCATGTGCCTACATGCAAATGCATATGCTCACATGTGTATGCATGCATGTTCTTTGCATGCCCAAAAAATAATGCAACAATCATGCATGAGCTTGATGCATGACTTTTTCTTGTACTAAGAATGTATATCATGCAATATTGATGCATGCATATCCTTTCCTTTGTCCTAATGCACTATGATATAAAAACATATGCTTGTGGTGCAATAAAAAGCTTACCCAATGAAAAGGAAATCTGGAATTAAACTACTAAAATACATTCTTTGATGTACAAGGATTTTTTTTTTAAATCAAGTTTTTCCTTAATGCAAACTAATGCTTGGAATGAGAAGTGGATTGTTTTCCTTATCCGAATCTAGACTTAATCGATTGAAATCTTGGCTATTTCAATGTGCATCTAGGATTAAGTGTAGAATAATGAAAACAAGATAAATCAAGCATTAAGGCCAAGTAAAAACTAAAAAATACTTATCTTTGATCATAGCTTCGTCCATCCTCTGATCCTTGCGAGGAGCTATTCACCATTCTTTAGATCTCCATGTGCATGTATTTTGTTCCCCTTCTCTTTAGATTGGACGAATATAGATGCAACATCTATATATGGAGCTTATATGATATGAAGTCCCTTCCCATTGACTCGAAAATACCTTGTTGGATCATGAACCGCTATCATTTTTTTTTTCATAAGTCCCATAGCATATATGGATAGCGAACATCCATCTCTTGGTTAATATGATCACCATTCTCTGCAGTTCTAAACTAAGCAAGCTAATCGGTGGGTGGGATACCACACATGTGTGCACTTCGTGCACATGAGGACCCATGTTCAGTTCTTGGTTCCTTCACAAGAGCACAAGACCTCCTAGTAAGTCTAAACTTGAGATCTTTGGTCATGCACACGGATGACCAAATGGTGTCTGATTTCAGATCCGTCTGAACCGGCCAGACCATTGGATCATCGAGTTACTTTATTACAGGTACTTTTCTTCTGAGGTGCAAAAAGGTTCCATGAGGATGGATTCCTCTTCCTCATCACTAACTTCCTTGAGTGAAAATGTGCTAGGCCCACATTCTTCTATAATTGAGTCAACCATAAGTGGTTTTATGGTGAAAATTGAGATTTCATAGCCGTCTTCATCGTAATGGGGGTCCATCACTCTTCATTGATAGCTATGTCCATTGTGGCTAGGATCTCTGCCCAAGCATGGGGTTCAAAATCTTCATCAGGAAACACCATAGGTGCATAGGCTGGGTCTTGAATAGATCTAGGGTTCTCATTAGTACCTATGCTTCTAGAGGTTAACCATTTCTCTTCTTTCACTACAACTTTACACATCCATAAGTGGGTGTCTTTCTTCATGCATCCATGAGGATTCTAATCCTATGGAGTGCATCGACTCCATTTCATCCAATGTTCTATGGAGTGGGTTCCATTGCCAGGGTGGTAAATATCTATGGGAATAATCTTTGAGATTGACTTTAGTTGTCACCCCCAAATGTTGTAAGTACAAGGAATTGGTCACGCATACAAGGCAAGACAAAGAGAGGGAACAATGGAATCTTTGATTATCCAACACAAAAAAAGTTTACAATGCTCTAGAATAGTTTCATTCTCCAACTAGCTAACCTCAAAAATGAGTTTTCTAGCTCTTTTTAAAGTTTTTTTACTAGCTTTGCACTAGTTGAGACCTAGTGTCTGGCCTAGTTGAAAATTAGGTTCCTAAGTTCATTTGAAAGCTCAAATGAGCTTTGAAAATAATGAAATTTTATACATAGATGGTTTTGATATTGCTCAAGCTTGAGGACTCCTTGGCTTAAAATAATGGAGCCTATTGAACCATGTAGAGGGGGTAAGCGGGTCTATACTTCCAGTACTCCTTCTACTCAAGGGAGGTTCTCCTTAGGGAATTATACCCTGTAACATCATTGTGTGAGGTACTACTTGAGAAGATAAACCAAGAAACAGTCAGAGTGTTACAAAGATGCTGAAAAGGCCAATTCGGCCAAGATTGAAAAAATTGTGCTAGTTCATAAAAGATAAAATTGTTAACAGTACAAAAGGTTTGATCACTCAAAAGATGAATTAGGACATCTCAACACAGAGAAAGTATACAAATGCAGAGAAGGTATACAAGTGTGGTATACAATGCTATGAACTCTAGCTTACAAGTGACTATCCCAGTATATCTAATCTCACTGTCATGCCAACTGCCCCCAACACTAAAGCTCTCACTCTATATATTCTCTAACAGAGAAGCCTCTTCTACAGTGGGCAAAATCACATCAGTGAGCAGAGAATAATCAAGGAGAAGCTTGATTAGAACACTCTCAAAATACGATAGTAACACAAGTAGACCCAAATTGACAAAAGCTAGAATCACAGAGAGACGACAATGAGTGTATCCCTCAGCTTCCTAAATCTCTGTATATCCTTCCAAATGGACCCTTCACTAACATATAACTCTGATTGTCTCTATGTAGCTCCAAACGAGTGCAACTGCTTCTTACATAGATCTTGAGGCCAAGAGAGTGACTTCCACTGGATTCTATCATTTAAGGCACCATCACTGTTCACTGCACACGTGCGGCCAAGAGAGTGGCTTCCACCGGATCTCATCATTTACTGCACCATCATTGTACACTGCACACACGCCGAACTAGTCTGACGAAAGTGGGGGGAGAGTTGGCTAATTTTGGGTAGGTGGTCTAATTCTGGTATTGACAGCCAACTGACTCAAAAGCGTCTGAAGACTTCGGAATATGGCCTTGAATGCGAGACTCTTTCTTATCATGAATCAACACTTCATCACAGCCAACTGACTCAAAAGCACCTGAAGACTTCGGAATATGGCCTTGAATGTGAGACTCTTTCTTATCATGAATCAACACTTCATCACAAATCTGATAGCTGACTTGATTCTGGCGCCGAGGACGAATTTTGAAGGATGAATTTTGAGGGACAAATTTTGAAGGACAAATTTTGAGGGACAAATTTTGAGAGACAAATTTCGAAGGACAATTTTTGAAGGACAAATTTTGAGGGACAAATTTTGAAGGACAAATTTTGAGGGACAAATTTTGAAGGACAAATTTTGAGGGACAAATTTTGACGGATAAGGGACAAATTTTGAGGGACAAATCTTGAAGGACAAATTTTGAGGGACAAATTTTGAGGGACAAATTTTGAAGGACAAATTTTGAGGGACAAATTTTGAAGGACAAATTTTGAGGGACAAATTTTGAGGGACAAATTTCAAAGGACAAATTTTGAGGGACAAATTTTGAGGGACAAATTTTGAAGGACAAATTTTGAGGGACAAATTTTGAAGGACAAATTTCGAGGGACAAATTTTGAGGGAAAAATTTTGAAGGACAAATTTTGAGGGACAAATTTTGAAGGACAAATTTTGAGGGACAAATTTTGAGGGACAAATTTTGAAGGACAAATTTTGAGGGACAAATTTTGAAGGACAAATTTTGAGGGACAAATTTTGAGGGACAAATTTTGAAGGACAAATTTTGAGGGACAAATTTTGAAGGAAAATTTTTTAGGGACAAATTTTGAGGGACAAATTTTGAGGGACAAATTTTGAGGGACAAATTTTGAAGGACAAATTTTGAGGGACAAATTTTGAAGGACAAATTTTGAGGGACAAATTTTGAGGGACAAATTTTGAAGGACAAATTTTGAGGGACAAATTTTGAAGGATAAATTTTTCCGACCCGACAAAGATGAAATTAGGGGAATGTTGAGCGGTGAACTGAGGGACAAAAATAAGTGGTGCTAGGATGTTTTGTTTTGTTTTTTTTTTTGGGGCTGGCATACAATCAGATGAAATCTTGCTCGATTACAGTCCCCCACATCAAGATGTTGCACCGTCTTGGTGCAATTCTTCAATATTGGCTAAAAATTTCTAAGAACAAAATTACAGCTGTTTATGGGCAAAACAAGCTGAAACGAGAACTAGGGTATATACAATGATTGATTTTTCTCAAAATGTTTCAAGTTAGATAAGCATTCACCCTAGATAAGCCTTCACCCTGGATAAGCCTTCACCCTAGATAAGCCTTCACCCTGGAAATGTTGACCAGAGGCAATTTCTCACCCTGTAAGTCCTCTACTTGTACTGTTCCTTGTTGAAATATCCTTAGCACTTTGTAGGGTCTTGACCATTTTGGTGCCAATTTAGTAGGTACAGATGGAATGTGATATACCAGCTCCCTCTTCCACCTTATTGGTCCTTAAGTTTCTGTCATGAATTTGTTTCCTTTCTTCCTGCTTTTCATGCAGCCTCTTCATAGTTGTTTCCCTATATTCCTCCAATGCTACCAATCTTCTAATGGGAGGTTTGTAGAACTCTGTAGTGTTGAATCCTCGCAAAATTGGCCCATTTTGATCGAATGCACCAATTTGGTCCGATGGCCCAATTTGACTATTTGGGCCCCCCGAAGATACTAACTCACTTTCCACTACTTTTTGATCACCAAGACCATTTTGTGAAAAATGGCCCAATTTGATCTCCAAAGGCTCTTTAATTTGGTCTGATGGCCCAATTTGACTATTTGGGCCCCCCGAAGATACTAACTCACTTTCTGTTACTTTTTGACCACCAAGACCATTTTGTGAAAAATGGCCAAATTTGATCTCCAAAGGCTCTTTCTTGACCTCGGTCTCTCTTTTCCTGCAAGGACTCATTTTTTTCTCCTTTGTGAGTGATTGAGCCTAAATTTTTGTTTTTTGACTCTTTTTCCCTTTCTTGGGCTTCTTTTGCAAGTTCTTCATTTATTTCAGTAATCTCAACAGTGCAACACTCTGCACCACCCATCATCCAATTTAACAAATTTTCTTCTTCTTGGGGTACAGAAGGCATTACCTGAGTATCTACATATATAGTTGTCTTGGTGGAGTCGCATCCTTCTTCTAAGTGTACTTGTAAGTGGTTATTAGCCTTCGAGGAGATCCACATCTGGTTTCTTCCCCAATCTTGTAGTGCTTTTGCTTGCCTTAACCAAGGCCTTTCCAAAAGCAAAGGATAAGAGTTTTCCTGTGGCAGGGCAATCACAACAAAATCCAGGAGGAATTGACAACCTTGTACTGACATGTGTACCTTCTCGATGATGCCGAGGGGCATAACATGATGCTGATCTGCTAATGTGACAATGAAGGGTGCCGCCTTGGTGAGGTTCATTTTGAGTTTCTTCATTGTAAAATCAGGCATCAGATTGATGCCAAAGCCTCCATCTATAATGACACCCCTTCATCGTTTATGAAAACAGATAGCCTTGAGCTTTGATAGTCCACCAAGGGTGCAGGTGGAAAGTCAACCATGAAACCATCTATACTCGGTGGTGGGCTTAAGTAGGCCGAGTGTATAACTTTCAATAAATCACTTCTTACTTTCGAATCCATTTTTATGAGTTGGTACAAACTAATCTTGTGATGAATACCTTTCAAGATTTCCTCAATCTTAACCTCTTGTGTGTCTTCCTAAGAGCTTGCAGGTTGGTCCTTAAGGGAAGTAGTCACCATATCATAAGCTCCTTCAATGTCTGGTTGACCCTTCCAACCAGCCTTCTTTTCCTCATCTCTATGTTTTAATCCCTGTTGTTCCTCTCTACATGTTGTCGCTTGCCTGGATCTAGTCATCATGGGCACTGAAGAAGATGAAACAGCATAAGACTGAGTGGTCATACCTTCTACTTGTGGGGAGACTGCAATCATGTGAGTTAGAGTAGGTCGACTTCTTGGGCAATCTCTGGTATAGTGATCCTTGGCATCTGGACAATGCTGACAGGGAGGTGCACCTTCTGGTAGAGAACACCTGTTCTGCATATGGCCATACTCACCACAACGATAACACATCAGTGGCCTATTATATCTAGGCCGAGTTAGATGGGTATCTTCTCTATTAGGTTCATTTGAAGTACTAGCATAATACGAATCAAGAACAGGAGGGTTACCATGATGTTGTACTCCCTTGAGGTAGTAGCAGTCTCTTGCTTCATGACCATCCTTGCCACAGAATTGACAGCTCACCTTGTTAGGACAATTAACATTTGAATGTCCATTTTTGCTACATATTGTACACCAAACCTGCCTTCGTATGTCCTGTGTAGTGCACAAATCTTCTAACTCATGACGAAGTTGAGCTACTTCATCAACATTGTGGTGCGGTGGTGGTGGTATGACCTCCTCTTCTTGTTGACTCTGCTGCATTCTTAAGCCTTCCAAATCCTTTCTAAGTTGCTCAATAGGATCTAAGTGTGATGCATAATTTGGTTGAGTATCTCCTTCGAAATGTAGCCTAGCTTCCTCAACTGCAACAAAATCATCCAGTGTTGCATCCAGTCTAAGAGATTTGCGAAGCTTCTTCTGAGATGACTTGGGTAAAGCTTTCTCTATCCATTTTTTAACCAAGAAATCACCTCGAGCATGTGGCAGACGTGAAACAAGTGATTTTGTTCTAGTGTGAAGTTCATGAAAGGATTCACCTGGTCTCAGCTTTAAATTCTCTAGCTGATCTAGAGCTCTTTCCGAGGAGTCACTTGGTCTGAATGTCTGCAAGAATGTCGTCTTCAGTACCTCCCACGTAGTGAAGTGGCCATCTGCATATTGACTATACCATCTGTCGGCAAGACCTTCCAATGTAGATGGGAAGAGTACCAGCATTGCATCCTCTCCATTCTGCAGATCTCATCCGCGGCATGAGGAAATGAATCTCCTCATGTGATCATCTGCATCCGCATAAGCCAGCCCCTTAAAAGTAGGGAGCTTGATATTCAACCTAGAGAGTAAATGAGAAAGATCCTCCATTGGCACTGGTGCTTCTTCTGAAGTATCTGAGGAAAAATCTAATGTCCTCCTCAGCTTCTCTTTTGAGAGTGGGATTGAACCCAATTCAATAGACAAATTTAAAGACATTGGGGTACTCGCCGAAGGTAGAGCTGACTTCTTGATGCTCCTTTCTACACAAAGAGGTTTTGTGTCTACTCGAGTGTGGGTCATGTACCCACTCACAGGATGCAAAAAAAAAACCAAGAAACAGTGACACACTCTATATTGCACTAATTACCTCACACAAAAATGCAAGGGTCCCACTAGGTGTGCCAAATTGTAGGGGGGGTAACCGGGTCTATACTTCTAGTACTCCTTCTACTCAAGGGAGGTTCTCCTTAAGGAAGTATACCCTGTAACATCATTGTGTGAGGTACTACTTGAGAAGATAAACCAAGAAACAATCAGAGTGTTACAAAGATGCTGAAAAGGCCAATTCGACCAAGATTGAAAAAATTGCGCTAGTTCACAAAAGATAAAATTGTTAACAGTACAAAAGGTCTGATCACTCTAAAGATGAACTAGGACATCTCAACACAAAGAAAGTATACAAACGTAGAGAAAGTATACAAGTGTGGTATACAATGCTATGAACTCCAGCTTACAAGTGACTATCCCAGTATAACCAATCTCACTGTCATGCCAACTGCCCCCAACACTGAAGCTCTCACTTTGTATATTCTCTAACAGAGAAGCGTCTTCTACAGTGGGCAAAATCACATAAGTGAGCAGAGAATAATCAAGGAAAAGCCTGATTAGAACACTCTCAAAATACCACAGTATCACAAGTAGACCCAAAATGACGAAATCTAGAATCACAGAGAGATGACAGTGAGTGTATCCCTCAGCTTCCTAAATCTCTATATATCCTTCCGAATGGACCCTTCACTAACATATAACTCTGACTGTCTCTACGTACCTCCAAATGCGTGCAACTACTTCTTATATAGATCTTGAGGCCAAGAGAGTGACTTCCGCCGGATTCCATCATTTAAGGCACCATCACTGTTCACTACACACGTGCGGCCAAGAGAGTGGCTTCCACCAGATCCCATCATTTACTGCACCATCATTGTACGCACCACATGGGCCGAACTAGTCTGACGAAAGTGGGGGGAGAGTTGGCTAATTTTGGGTAGGTGGTCTAATTCTGGTATTGAAAGCCAACTGATTCAAAAGCGCCTAAAGACTTTGGAATATGGCCTTGAATGTGAGACTCTTTCTTATCATGAATCAACATTTCATCACAGCCGACTGACTCAAAAGTGCTTGAAGACTTCGGAATATGGCCTTGAATGCGAGACTCTTTCTTATCATGAATCAACACTTCATCACAAATCTTATAGCCGACTTGATTCTGGCGTCGAGGACGAATTTCGAAGGATGAATTTTGAGGGACAAATTTTGAAGGACAAATTTTGAGGGACAAATTTCGAAGGACAATTTTTGAAGGATAAATTTTGAGGGACAAATTTTGAAGGACAAATTTTGAGGGACTAATTTTGAGGGACAAATTTTGAAGGACAAATTTTGAGGGACAAATTTTGAAGGACAAATTTTGAGGGACAAATTTTGACAGATGAGGGATAAATTTTGAGGGACAAATTTTGAAGGACAAATTTTGAGGGACAAATTTTGAGGGACAAATTTTGAAGGACAAATTTTGAGGGACAAATTTTGAAGGACAAATTTTGAGGGACAAATTTTGAGGGATAAATTTTGAGGGACAAATTTTGAAGGACAATTTTGAGGGACAAATTTTGACGGACAAATTTTGAGGGATAAATTTTGAGGGACAAATTTTGAAGGACAAATTTTGAGGGACAAATTTTGAAGGACAAATTTCGAGGGACTAATTTTGAGGGACAAATTTTGAAGGACAAATTTTGAGGGACAAATTTTGAAGGACAAATTTTGAGGGACAAATTTTTTGAAGGGCAAATTTTGAGGGAAAAATTTTGAAGGGCAAATTTTGAGGGACAAATTTTGAGGGACAGATTTTGAGGGAAAAATTTTGAAGGACAATTTTTTAGGGACAAATTTTGAGGGACAAATTTTGAGGGACAAATTTTGAAGGACAAATTTTGAGGGACAAATTTTGAGGGACAAATTTTGAGGGACAAATTTTGAGGGACAAATTTTGAAGGACAAATTTTGAGGGAAAAATTTTGAAGGACAAATTTTGAGGGACAAATTTTGAGGGACAAATTTTGAAGGACAAATTTTGAGGGACAAATTTTGAAGGATAAATTTTTCCAACCCGACAAAGATGAAATGAGGGGAATCTTAAGCGGTGAACTCTCGAGGGACAAAAATAAGTGGCGCTAGGACGTTTTGTTTTTTTTTTTCTTTTTAGGAATTGGCATACAATCAGATGAAATCTTGCTCGATGACAAACCAAAAACGACATTTACAATGAAGCATAGTGATAACAATCACTATTTGTTTTATATTCTCTTTGGAAAAAATGATTGAACTACTCACTAGATCATCATTGACTTCCTTTTTTTATTTGCCCTCCTTGATGTTCTCTTTGAATTTTCTCTCTCTGGCTTCCTTGCCTCATGCTTCCTTGGTGCATTAATCCTCCTGGACAGCTAACAACTTAACATACACATATACATGCACATACACATACACATACAAGTACATATGCACATACACGTACACATACACATAGATGTATATATGCACATACACATACACATGCATATGCATATGCATACACATACATATGCATATGCATACACATACATGTATGCATATGCATATGCATACACATACACATACATGTATGCATCCTATATGCATACACTTACTCACACACATACGCATACACATATGCATACACATGCATATGCATATGCATACACATACACATACACATACACATACACATACACATACACATACACATACACATACACATATGCATATGCATACACATACACATACACATACACATTGTTAGACATTTGTCTATAGAGACCATCTCATGTGTGTGTGGGACAAGGGCTAGTCATAGCCAAGGTCCCTAGCTTGGGGGATATCCTAAGGTATTCAATGGTAATGGGAATGATTGTTGCATGGTGGCCACATGTCGGCACTAGATCATTCAAGAGCATTGCTATTTTTAATACAAGGGGATATAATGGATGGGAGGAGAGTGGCACACACATCATTCATGATTCTTAAGCTAAAATCCTTGAGAGATTTTAGGAGCCTTCTAATATTTGGTAATATGAGCCTCTTTGGGAGGATCTAAGAAAATTTTCACGACCAACTTTTGGCTGGCTTGTCGCTTTCATTCCAAAAGTCATCCATCACCTTCTTCGGGATGATTGCTACCAATGGGAGAAGGAGAGAAGAGGGTTCTATACAAAAATAGGGGAGGAGGGGGGCCTTTGTAAAGCCCAAAGGCCCCCCAAGGAACCTAGTCAGTAGGGAGCAACGTCCAAGTCTACATGTGAAGCATGCACAATACCCAATACACACACAGATGGATGTCTGCAAATAGCATGAAGAGAGAGAGAGAGAGAGATGCTTTCTCTCCATCTCGTCCCCTCTTTTGGATGCTAGGAAAGGAGTTGTGAAGGCCTATTTATACTCGAATCTAGCACTACTATGTATGTGGGATAATGCAGGCTGAGCATGTGATGTTCTTGGCCTCGATGCTCCACATAAGGAGGATAAGAATCGAATTTTCATCTCCAACCGCTTCTAGAAGGGAAAAGTTGGAGTACCTAGCTTCACACGAATTGCCATAGTTCGCCTATTAGTCAACCAAATGAAGTGATTACATTTTTATGGAATCTTCATTGAGAGAGCTATCTTTTGGCTAAGACCATTTGGTTTCATCTACACACATGTGCAAAGCTTTGAAGTTGGATATCTATTATAAATGACTCTTATAGGAGCACTTTTTCAATGCAAAGAGAATTGAGATCAATTTTGAGATGCAAGAGGGCTACATAGCGATCATTTCTAGCACCTATAGTAAGCCATTTTACTATGAAGCAAAATTTCTAGAAAATTTTGCTACGGAGCACAATGTGGAACTCCAAAGAAACATGGCTTTGTGCCCTGACATATGGCAACAACGATGGAGGAAAATAAGCGTCTCCAATAGCATAATCAAGAAAACCTGGAGATATCCATGGAAAGCACACTTGGAGCAACCATCAATCCCTCAAGATTTCAAGCAGTACCATTAGAGACCATCTACATTCTCTTAGAAGAACATGCTAGCTTCCATGAATCGTATGATTAGTTACAAGATGAGCTCACAACCATCTATCAACACAAAAGTGCTAGAGGCCATCCCAATTAGTGTCACTCTACATGAGATTGAAGCACTGTAGAAATAGATAGAAGAGTTGCAAACCAAGATATTACAGTATGAATGACCACCATCTCCACAACAAGTGCCTGAACCCGAAGAGCTAGTGGAAATTCTAGTAGTCGAAACATTCAAAAATGCCTATGCACCTCAACCAGCCCCAGGCGATCATGTGATTGAGGAACACCAAGAGACATATGAAGTGCCCATCCCTTAGTGGCTTAAACAAGTTGAAGAAATTGTACGTACTCACAATGACCGTGTGACAATTCACATTGAGTCAATGTCACATCTTGAAGAAACGGTGCTCAAGTCAGAATACTTTTAAAACTTGTCCCACAGATGCTTGATCACAACTTCACAACTGCAATATACGCCTTATTTTGTGCTTTGGTTGATTACAATATAGAAGTAAAGAGAGTGGTAGGGGAAGAACCAACATTTGCCACCCAATTCCAACCAAATGATCTCCCAGAGTAGGCTAAAGAGGGGACAACTTTCCAACCCAATTGGTGATGCAAAAGTTGGTTCCAATGTGCCACTGCAAACTATCCAAAAGTGATGCAAACTTGGTCCAATGTGCCACTGCACATAAAATATAATCCATGTTATGCTCCATTACATCACATATGCCTATGGACCACATTTTCCATAAAGGTAAAAAAATAACTTAGATGCTCAAACAATTGAAGTACCCATATTTCACACCACCCTGGGAGATAGTAGCTTACACGGTATCAACTATTCTCCATTGGATCCCCCAGTTAAAGAAATACTTCATTTCACCACAAAGATATGTATGAAAATTTTTTAGCTCATGATTGTTGTCTTTAAAATATTCCCCAATGTCAAGGCTCCGTATATTTTGGCACCAGGTTTTAATGAAAAGTAACTTTGATTTGGTTTATGATATGAGTAAAACACCTTCGATGAACACTATATATGCTTGGGACATGCACATCAAGTACTTACCCCCATGCCACAAGCAAACTTTTGAGGAGATGTTCTCCGGGGGCTTCTAGGAGTACCACTCTGAGATATTCCTATCATGCCCTCCATGTAGAAAAAATATGTATGCCACATCTAGAGATTCTAGTTGTTGAAGGATAGTTAATCAGTTGGAAAGTGTTCTATCGGAATTATGAAAACTTAGAATTTTATAGAATCGGACTTTGGTGAATCGGATGTTGTTAAAATCGGACTTTTAATGGATAGTTATAGTCAATTAGTGTTTTGGCATCACATGAAGGTATTTTATCTTTCTTTTTTGTAAAAAATAAAGAAGAAGCAAAAGCGTTCCAGAAGAAGAAGAAGAAGCAAGGTAACAAGAAGGTTCATCTACAGGAGCGAAAGGAGGAGTTTTATAGAAATGAATCTGAAGTACCAGTACTGACGGCAGAAGTCTCTGTCGGAAATCAAACCAATCTTTGATATAAAATCCAAAAGTTGTAAACTCTGAAGTTTTTTGAAGAACTTAATGAAGTCTTTTACCTTACATCTTCTATCTACATGAATAAGTATCCTCATTTTCCTATTCATTTGGTGTGAGAAACAAAACAGAAGATAAGCTCATTTACTTGTGTGAGGATTTGAACAAGTTAGTAGTGATGTGTTGAACCCGAACCCTAACACATTTGGCGATCCTACTGTGTTGCTAATGAAGCAAGAAATGCATGAGAGGACGAAGAGGAAGATTTGGTAAAGTTTATTATACAAGAGCATAGGCAAAGGCAGCTAACGTGGAGTCATCTTCAAAATTTTACGATTGGTATAAAGCACAAGAGGAATCTAATCTAGAAACTAAATAGGAGGAAGGAGGAACAAGTGCAGCAGAGGTAAGGTTAGTGGGCGGAATACTAGGAGTGTTGATCCTGACAGAAGCAGCTACAAGAGAAAGAAGACAACTCTTGTTCGACCCACTTGGAGCGGCGACCGATCAAAGAACTAGGCGTACACCTCAGCCGCAACCAATGGTGCAACCACCTCCAAATCCCAAGGTTAAAGCAGCCCATTTTAGAGGAGGTTCTAAATACGATGTTGATTGTCATGTTGCTCAATTGGAGATAAAGTGGACAGCTAATGGATATCCAGCTATATATGGTGATGACATCAAACTCCAGCAATTTGCCGCTACATTGGAAGGAAGAGCAATGAGCTGGTTTACTCAATATGGTATTGCTCATTTTGCTACATATGATGCATTAAAAACAACATTTTTACAAATATTTAGGAAAGAAAAAACTCCCTCTGATGTGTTGAGGAACTTGAGAGCAATTAGACAAAGAACCATGTTAGTAGAAGACTATGCTCAGAAATTTAGAACCTTCATGGAAAGATTATAGGGCAACGAGAGACCTACTGACGAGATGTTGGTGGGTTAATTTTTAAAAGGATTAAGGAGTAGCATCACACATGCAGTTGCAAGTGTGGACATTGCTAATAGTTTGATGTATTAGTGTTATCAGTTGCAAGAGTGGAAAGAAGATTTGGAGGATAAAAAAAGAGACATAGTGATTCAAGTTCAGAGGCTGAATCGGATTAAAAAATGGAATCAAAGAAAGGGACAATTGATTCTGATTCGGATACACAAGATGAAGAAGTGATGGTGAGAAGACACCACAAGCATAAAGGTAAACAAAGTAAAGAGGAAGCTTTGATTAGTAAGTTAAAGAAACATGGATATTCTATAATAACTCCAAAAGACAAAAGATTTTGTGATATTTGTGATAAAGATGGACACACAACAAATCAGTGTTGGTATAACCCCAAGCATAGAGGGCAAAGTTCAAGGTAGGACAACAGAAATAATAATGAAATGGCTGCCAATCAGGCTATTCTAGTTCAGGGTCAAGGTAATTTTCAGAGGCAACAACGAGGACAGCTGCCGTGGAGAGATTAGGTGAATCAAAAAGGAAATAACCAACAAGGAAATCAACAGGGTAGACCACCTAGGGTGATGCCTTGTGGATATTGTTCAACACTTGATCATTGGAAAGAGGTATACCATTGGTTCAATATAATCAAAATAATCAATAGGGCAGCAGTAACAACAAGTTCAGCAGGCTGCTCAGGCCAATGCTAGAGTGATAGAAGTATCAGATCAGGAGTGTCGTAATGATGTAGGGGCTAGTACATCAGGAAGCTTACATCTGAATCATGAAAAATCAGTGGAATTATGATTGCAAGAAATATTGAAAGGCTAAAGAAGTGGATGTCTTGGTAGTTACAAGGTCTAAAAATAAAGTCCCATCAATTGGCAGGAACAAAGACATATCAGAGACCAAGTTCAGAAACGGATCGAGTAGGATAAGCAAAAACAGGTGCAATTTGCAAGTTCATCGTAGGAAGAAAATGATGTAGTCTTTGTATAAACAATGAAGAAGGAGGATAAGTTTTAGTCTAAGCAAGATTTAGATAACAACTGGTTTGAGGTAATCATTAACTCTCCTTTACAATTGTCCTTAGATCAGTTATTATCTTTGGTACTAACTTTTAGAGAGAAGTTATTGAAGAAGCTTGTTTGACAACAGTCAGAGTCAGCAGCTAGGTAGGTCCACCAACATCAGCTAATAATATTGATCCGGCTGATGTAGATTTTGTTGTGCCAATAATTCAGGTACAATATAACCAAAGGTGATTTGATGAAGTGTTGCTTGATGGTGGCTTAGGAGTGAATATATTACCTGAGCATATTTTTAAAGAAATGGGGAAAGGAGCCTTGGCTCTAGTGCCTTTTCAAGTAAAATGGCGGATCAAACTAGAGTTCAGCCATAGGGCATTCTGAAACAACAACAAATCATAATTTCAAGAATGTCATTCATGGTAAACTTTGTGGTGATTAGAATGTCTGAGTCGGCATATCCGTATGAAATGTTTTTAGGAAGACCTTGGTTCAGGTTGGCTAAGGTTAGGCAGGATTGGGGATTGAATGTGGTGATGATTACAAAAGGTAAAAAGCAGGTGACAATTCCCATGAAAGGTAGAAGAAACATGTCGGTACAGGAAAAACAATTGATGGCTCAGACTATTAGTTTGGCAGATGAGATAGAAGATGATGACGGGGAAGAATTCCTGAAAGCAAACCCAATTGTTGTACCAGTTTTAGAAGTCAATGGAAGATGTGTTAGCAAAGGATGAGGAAGTAGTGAATAAGTCAAGTGAGCCAATTCCAAGAGATGCATTGGAAGGTGCAGAAGTGCGACAGATGTTTGAACAAAGTCTGGTTATTCCTATGCAACAAAAACTAGAGCAGCAAGAGAAAGAGGTAATTAATTTGGCTGAAAAGATTTATGAACAGAAATATGCAAGTTCTGGTAGGGTAAAAGAGGATGAACTTCAAGAAATTAATTTGTGAAAGAACTTGGAGAATCTTGTAGAAGGTAGAAAAATGCGTTTCGAAGCGACAAAGTTTGGTCTAGCCAATCGGCACAAAACCAGCCCTTGAGCTTATGGAGACTCAAATAGACCTTATAGGCTTGCACTATGAAAGAGACAATGAACTTCAAATGCCCATAGCGACCAGCATGATTACAATTAGAAAAAAATCCTTTCATGGGAGTGATACACATAGGGTTGAGTGTATAGAATGCACAAAAGTATAAGGAATAAGCAAAATATGGTATAGGAATGAATGCGACATTCACTGGTGGTACTTCCTATTTTCCAAGAATATGCAGAGATTGACCCCGAGACACAAAAACTCATATTTCTCCCAATCTACTTAACCAAATGCTATGAAAATTTATAAGCATAAACTAGTCACTAATACCTTTCCAATGAGCCATGTTACACTCAATTTGGAGCTCTAGAGAGAGAGCAGAAGCCTTTGCAAGATTACTGTTGGTGAAGAAGATGATGCAGAGAATTGAAGGAGCAAGACAATGATGGTCATAAGTGTATGTATATTGATTCCATGTAATGTACAAGTGATTTCAAGTCCTTATATAGACTCTAGGAGTGTTCCACGACTTCTACAAGTGAAATTTGAATTCAAATGAAGGTGGGAATGGTTGTTGGAGGGAATCAATTCACTTTCCTACAATCTAGGAAAAGTGAAGATCTAGTTTGATCTACTTTTAGGTGATTTGATTAATTGATTGAATGCAACTTCAACCACCACAAATTCGTGGGATTTGGGCTCTATCTTTCTACCTTTACATGTGTAAAGCTCAAGGCTTTTACAATGGTAAATGAACCATCAAAAATCTCTCAAAAAAATACAATAAATGAGCACAAGAAAAAGAACTCTCCAACGGATATTCTTTCGATGCGATAGCCTTTGATGTAGATCAAATCCACCTCAAGAATAGTGTAAGCTTGATGTTCCAACAATTTGGGGACGGAGATGGGACCAAAGATGGTGAGAGTAAGCAAAGAACTCGAGGGTCAGTTCATGGAAGACCTGATTTGCTTATTAAAGGATGTGGATGTTTTTGCTTGGCATTACTCCTTGGTGAAAGGTATATACCTGGATCTACATCAACATCGCATTAATTTAAAGAAGGATGCAGTTTCGATTGCGCAACAAAGGTATCGGATGAATCCTAATTTTGCTAGGTAGGTTAAAGAGGAAATTGATAAATTCTTGGCAGTTGGATTTATTAAACCAGTCAATCAGGTCACATGGTTGTCTCCTATTATAGTGGTTCCTAAAAAGAATGGAAAACTCAGAATTTGTGTTGATTATAGAAAGTTAAATGCAGCAACAATTACAGATCCCTTTCTTATGTTGTTTTGTGATGCCGTATTGGATGTAGTAGCAGGACACGAGATATATAGTTTTTTGGATGGATTTTCACGATACAACCAAATTCGTTTTACTGAGGAGGATCAACACAAAACTGCATTTATTACAAAATTTGAGGCTTACGTATTTACAGTCATGAGTTTTGGATTGAAGAAGGGACCACCCTCATTCAATTATGTGGCGCATAAAGTGCTTGAACCTTATTTGCAGGATTTCATGCAAGTTTTTGTGGATGATTTTTCAGTATTTGGAAAAAAGGTACAACATTTGCTGCATTTGAAATCTTGTTTTGATAGATGCAGTAAATTGAAGATGGTGCTCAATCTGTTTAAGAGCATCATAGCAGTAAAAAGTGGTATTTTATTGGGACATGTCATTTCTCAAAAAGGAATGGCTATTGATGTGAAAAAGATTGAAGCCATTAGGATAGCAAAAGCGCCCACAAATGTCAAGGAAGTAATGAGGTTCGTTGGCCAGATTAAGTGGCATGCTAGGTATTTAAGGTACTTGGCCAATATCTCTTCACCACTCACACATTTGACAAAAAAGGATGTTCCATTTGTATGGGCTGAAGCTCAAGAAAAAGCATTTTAGTTATTGAAGAAGATGGTTTCAATTGCACCAATTTTGCAGCCACGAGATTGGTCATTGCCATTCCATATATTTTTTGATGCATCGGATGTGGCTGTTGGAGCATTTTTGATGCAGTAGAAGGAAAAAGGATGGTATAGGCTAGTATATTATGCTACTAGGATGTTGTGTGTAGTTGAAACAAACTATCTTGTGACTGAAAGAGAAGCCTTCGCAATGGTGTATGCTCTTAACAAGTTTAGACATTATTTATTAGGTAATAAAGTGATTTTTCATGTTGATCATCAAGCTTTGGTGTACTTGATCAAGAAGCCTTTATTGACAAGAAGATTGGCTAGGTGGATGCTTCTATTGCAAGAATTTGATTTTGATATTATTCATACTCCAAGGAAAGAGCATGCAATGGCAGATTACTTTAATAGATCAGAGTCAAGTGAAGCACCTACAGGTGTAAATGATGAATTTTTGGATGCGGAGCTGTTTAATGCACAAATTGTTGAAGCGGATTCTTGGTATGATCAATTATTAATGTTTTAACTGATGGAGCATTACATCAACATTTTACACATGATCAAAGGAAGAAATTTGCTCTTAAAAGTAGACCATTTTTTGTTATAGCTAGTGCATTGTATAAGAAAGGGGTGGATCAAGTCATTTGGAGGTGTGTACCTGATTTTGAACAATCAGTTGTGTTACAAGAAGCACATTCAGGTCCAGCAAGAGGTAACTTGTCAGGTGATATTCCAAGGAAGAAGGTTTTACAAGCAGGATTATGGTGGCCTACTGTATTAAAGGATGCTCATGAACATGCTAAAAGATGTGTGATTTTTCAGAAAATGGGCCAACCACATAATTCAGATTGGATGTCTGATCATCCTGTTTTACCTTTGGATCCATTTCAAAAGTGGGGTATGGATTTTGTTGGACCCATTAAGCCCAGTACTCAACGTGGTAATAGATATATTTTAGTAGCTACAAATTATTGTACAAACTGGGTAGAATCAGTAGCATTGAAGGATAACAAGGCAGCAAGTGTGGAAAAATTCCTCTACCACAACATTATGACCAGGTTTGGTTGTCTTGTTGAGTTGGTAAGTGATAGAGGTGCTCACTTTCTCAATGAAGTGATTTCAGAATTAACAAGAACTCATTTGATTATGCATAAAAAGTCTACAACATATCATTCACAAGCAAATGGTCAAGCAGAAAGTACCAAAACAAAACTTTAATGCGTATACTTAAAAAGCTAGTGCATGATAATCAGAAAAATTGGGATTTGGTACTTGATTCAGCATTATGGTCGTTCCGAACAGCGTTCAAAGTGACACTGGGTATGACACCATTCTGATTGGTGTATGGATTGGAAGCTATAGCACCCATGGAGTTTGTTGTCCCAAGTTTGAGGGTAACAGCTAAAAAGATGTCTCTTGAAGTTTCACTTAAGTATAGAAGTAAGTATCTTCTTCAGTTGGAGGAGGATTGTTTGGTTAGTGCATATACTACGGAAGTAATTCACAGAAGGAGATGTTAGGAAAGATGGATGGACACCTCAAGAAATGAGTTGGTAGTGCTAATCCTTGCTTTGTACCAGCCCTATTTTACTTCACAATTGAGTTGTAGACCCTTTTAGCTTTCCAATGACACTAAATAAGTGCCTATGTACTTTGGAGATGATGCATGTGATGAGTAATCCAAAACAGATAACTTCACAAATTACAAGTCATCAAAAACTTGCTATTTTGGTTCACACACTTGCTGCTTCTCAAGCTCAGTGCACCTAGCACAATTGCAATTAGAAAAATTCCTTCTAGGGATATCTAATTAACTTAAAGATCTAATGATTCCAAGACAAATCTCTTAAAATGATTGACTATACATAGAGCAATCAATTTAGCAAGTGAAACATTACCCCCGACTTTTTAGGACCTCTGCAAAAAATGACCAGTGACCACTTCGAGACACCTTTCTCGCAATTTGCTAAATGGAATGCCTTCAAAATTTCTCAACTTGTAGTAGAAGTTGAGCTTGATCCAATGAGCTATAGAACATTGAAAATTATGGAGTAATGATTGAGATATGAGCAAGACAAGAACACTATTTTGAGTGATAATGATAGAGAGACCAACAAAGATGATCAATGATATTTTGTATTATATGACAATGTTGTACATGATCACTGGCATGAAGAATAATGCTCAATGATAGTGAGAAGTATAGGCTATAGGGTGAGCCACACATTTTCTACAATATGATTAACTAAGGCACTAGAATGGAGAGATCTACATGCGAGCTTTTTTCAATCATCTTTTATAGATGCCTTGTCTCCAAGTTTGAATTCAAATTCAAACTTGTCTTTGCCTAAAATTTCTCCTTTGAGTTAGGAGATATTGCACCAAGATGATTCAAAAATTTAGCTCTTCCAAACTCCACGATTTTGTAGGCTTTACAAGATTCTTTCAATGTAAATGACTTTTACAAAGGGTTAATGGTAAAGATCCATAAGCAGTGGTTCATGTGGATTTGCGAGAAGTACACATAGCTTCTTCCAATGCTTAGCCAAGTGTGAAGGCTTGGCATTTGCACCAACAACTCCCCCTCAAGCCAAACATCTTGGCTTGGTCTTCTTCATCAATCCTCTTGAATGTCCTACAATCCAATCATAGCTTTAAACCTGCAAAGTTTAGTACCATCAAGTGCCTCGTCAATAAGTCTGCACATTGCATATTAGTTGATACATATGCCAACTAAATTTCCTTGCTCAATAGCTTCTCTCTCACATAATGATAGTGAACCTCTATATGTTTGTTCCTAGCATGATAGATAGGATTTGTTGCAAGATGTAAATAACTTGTATTGTCTCCAAAAATCATTGAAGAGCTAGCATGTAATCACAAGTCTGCATATAGCAATTTAATCTGTATGACTTCTTGAGTAGCATTTTCTAAACCCCTCAGAGCAATAGTGGGTTGCTTCTTAGAAGACCATGAAATGGGCTTATCACCTCCAAAAGAGAGATAACCTGAGGTACTCCTCCTGTCATCCTTACAACCTGCCCAATCGGCATCTAAGTATATTTTGATGTCCAAATCTAAAGTATAAGGAACGTATATGTCACAATAGTTAATGGAGTGAATCTCCTTTTATGAGGAGATTCCACTTGGCATCATTAGATGGCCACACTTGGTAGAGGAATTAAGAAGAGAGATTATTATGACTCTTAGGACACTTGGCTCGGCGGCAAGGCAAAGAAACAAAAGCGATGAATCTCTGTGTTGATCGGCCATTTGCGGATGCAAGCTGAAGCAAAAGATATTGTGATACGTGAGATGTATCATTGGTATCGTATAGATCCACGCATAGAGAATGGTCGGCAGAGATAGCTTTTTAGTATGGATACACATGTGCTTATGGTATCATGTCATATCGTTGCTGACCATTTTAGTAGAGGGCTTTGACCCTTATTAGGAATTTATTTTCTCCACTCTTCACTACATACACCTTCATTAGTTATGGGAGATTTGTTCTCCATCTTTATAGGATTCTATATTATGAGGGATTATGTATTAGATATGGAAGAGAGGACTAAATGAATTCATAAGTTTTCTTTTAAGGAAATGAGAAAGTGGGAATCAGCTCAGAGATCGAGGAGAGATCTCACTTTAGCTCAGAGGTCTCACTTTACCTCTTGTTCTTTGAGAGAGAGAGAGAGAGAAGGAAAGGAAAATATGATTTCTTCATAGTAGAAGAATATAGCATGTTTTTTTTAGACAAAAGAGGTGTTTAGGAAACATCTCTTAGTCTTTATTTCAGAAGGAATTCATTTACTCTACTTTTCAATATAATTTTCCTTCACATGGGAGTTTCTTTCTCCACTAGTTTGGAAGGAAAAAACATGGAGAGCTTATATGCATGTTCTCAATTATGGATGAGTAGAATAATTGGATTCAAAAGAATCTCTTTCAAAGGGAAAGGGAAAGTGGAATATGTTCCACTGCTAGAGCTCTTTTCCTTAGAAGAGATTGAATAGAGAGAGAGAGAGAGTTTCACTTTCTCACTTTTAGGTTGTCTAGACAGAAGTGGCACTCTTCTATCAAAGCCAAGAGGGAGATCAGTTAATCATGATGGTTAGATTGAGTCTCACTTGTAAACTCTAGAGAGGAGCAATTATGTTACTCTAGTGATGGTCTCTGACTAGATGAGATGATCTAGTTATTGACATTAGTTAAACTGGGAGTAGAGTTATGACTCTTCTCTTTAGAGTTTATAGGAGATAGAGATACATCTAACCTATTAGGGTACCAAAATCTTAGTTGGTGTTACATCATGGGTAGTTAAGGATTATCTGAATCTCAAAGGGAATGCTTTCTGCATTCACATGGAAAACTACGGGGAAGAGAATATTTTAGAGTTTGCACTAGTGCCAATAGATGCTCTTCCAATAGAACTTAGTCCAATGGTAAAGGATGACAAACCACAGACTTCTTGGTTGGTGAAATGTAGAGATTGCATTTTACTATCAAGAAATTCTTATATATGAGCTAGATGATGGAATTGCATAGTCACAAGGTAGTTTAGAGAAAACTATTAGTTGTGAGCACACTCAAGGTTAGGAAGACCTGGAGTGTTATGAGGGCAATCTATCATTTAGTCTTAGATGGGTTTGGAGTCACTTGTTATGGGACTTTGTTCTATATTTCATAGGATTCTATGGTTTATTATCTCTATTATGGTACTGTTAAGCTTATGAGCTTGGCACTTTACACTTGCTTCTCATACTATTACTCCATAGAGGATACATCATATGGACTTAGGTCATTTGGATGATGTTGTATATCATGGGAGTGATAATTTGGAAGTTGAGTGTACATGGGAGATAGTAGGCACCACACTCAGACGGCTTCCCATCTTTGAGTCGATCACATATGAGCCTTCTTAAGGGGAAGGATATGGGGAAACAACACACAGAGATGACCATGTACATAGGGTACATGGGGTTCAAGGGAGTCCGAGCACTTTATTCTACCATTATGGAAATTTAATGTACATTTTTGAGGACGAAAATGCTATTAAGGGGAAGGAAATGTCACAATAGTTAATGGAGTGAATCTCCTCTTATGAGGAGATTCCACTTGGCATCATTAGATGGCCACACTTGGTAGAGGAATTAAGAAGAGAGATTATTATGACTCTCAGGACACTTGGCTCGGCGGCAGGGCGGAGAACCAAAAGCGATGAATCTCTGTGTTGATCGGCCATTCGGGGATGCAAGCTAAAGCAAAAGATATTGTGATACGTGAGATGTATCAGTATAAGCCTTGATTTTGAGTACCCTTAAGGTACTTCAAAACTCTCTTGGCAGCTTCCAAATGAGGTACTCTAGGTTTGTGCATAAATTGACTTAAGACTTACTCCATAAGCAATATCAATCCTTTTTAATGTAACATAGTTTAGGCTTCCAACTATGCTTTGGTATCCTGCAATATTGTCAAGTACATCACCTTCATGAGCACTTAGTGTTTGGTTTACCTCCATAGGAGTACTAGCTACCTTGGCATCCTGCAAGTAAAACTTCTTTAACATATCATGCACATACTTTCTTTGAGTAACATAAATCCCAGAATTGGTATATACTAACTCATCCAAGAAAATACTTTAGTGACCCTAGATCACTGATTTTGAACTCTTGCATCATTTGATTCTTGATCTGCCTGATGCCATTGCCATCATTACTTGTAAGTATGATATCATCCACATACACACATAGGTATATCACCTCTGAATTACTTCTCTTGACAAACAGAGAAGTATCTGCTTTGCTCATGATGAATCCTTTATCTTGAAGGTATGTAGTCAACCTATGGTTCCATGCCCTAGGTGCATGGTTCAATCCATAAAGAGGCTTGTTTAATTTGCACACATAATTTACTTTGTTTGAGTCCTCACAACTAGGAGGTTGAGACATGCACACCTCCTCTGAAATCTAGCCATTAAGGAAAGCATTTTTTACATACAATTGGTACATATTCCAATTCCTTGATGCAACCACACTTACCAATACCCTGACACAGGTGAGAAAGTTTCTTCATAATCAACTCCTTGGGTTTGTGCAAAACCATTAGCCACAAGTCTAGCTTTATACTTGCTTATTGATCCGTCTGAATTTCTCTTGATTTTGTAGATCCATCTAGAACCAATTACCTTCGTAGACTCCTTCTTTGGCACTAGCTTCCAAGTATCACTCTCCTTGAGTGCTTCAATTTCTTCATCCATGGCTTCCTTCCATTTTGCCTTAGTCTTTGCCTCTTCATATGATGATGGCTCTTCAAGTGATAAATCTTTGGCAAGATAAATAGAATGCTTAGTAACTAAAGAAATATCATACCCATATCTGATTGGCTTCTTGCTCTGCCGTTGTGATCTTCTGATTGCTTGGTTGGATGATTCAGGTATGTCCTTCATCTTAACTTTGCCTTTGGATTTCCATACCTTGAATTCTTCTAGGTTGATGATGTCCTCATCATCTGATTTGATGTCTTCAATCTAGTTTGGCTCCTCTTTGGTGAGGCTTGGAAACTCCTCTTCCAAGTCATAAGGCAACATTACCTTCCTGCATTCACTTTCAAACCAAGTGCACCCAGCACAGTTGCAATTAGAAAAAATCCTTCTAGAGATATCTAATTAGCTTAAAGAGCTAATGATTACAAGTGAAATCATGTAAAATGATTGACTATACATAGATCAATCAATTTAGCAAGTGAGACATTACCCCCGACTTTATAGGACCTCTGCATGAACTGACTAGTGACCACTTTGAGATGCTTTTCTCCCAATTTGCTGAATGGAATGCCTTAAAAAAATTTTAGCTTGTAGTAGACTTTGAGCTCGATCCAATGAGCTATAGAATTTTGAAAATGATGGAGCAATTACTGAGATATGAGCAAGACAAGAACACTGTTTTGAGTGACAATGATAGAGAGACCAACAGAGATGATCAATGATATTTTGTATTATATGACAATGTTGTACATGATCATTGGCATGAAGAATAATGCTCAATGATAGTGAGACGTGTAGGCTACAGTGTGAGCCACACACTTTCTACAATATGATCAACTAAGGCACTAGAAAGGAGAGATCTACACACAAGTTTTTTTGAATCATCCTTTATAGATGCATTGCCTCTAAGTTTGAATTCAAATTCAAACTTGGCTTTGCCTAAAAGTTCTCCCTTGAGTTAGGAGATATTCCACCATCATGATTTGTAACTTTAGCTCTTCCAAACTCCAAGAGTTTGTAGGCTTTACAAGATTCTTTCAATGTAAATAACTTTTACAAAGGGTTAATTGTAAAGATCCATAAGCAATGGTTCATGTGGACTTGCAAGCAGTACACATAGCTTCTTCCAATGCTTAGCCAAGTGTGAAGGCTTGGCATTTGCACCAACATGATACAAGCTTGGGTGAGTATGAATGTGAAATTCAAGCTATTTAAAGAAGGAGATTGGGTGATTTGGTACAATTCCAAGTTAGGACCTCATCCAGGAAAACTTACATTGAGATATAACTGTCCATATCAGATTGTGCAGGATTTAGGTCAAGGAACTTCTCTATTAGTGAATGTGTTTGGCACAAAAATGGAAAAACTAATAATGGATTTTTTTTGAAGAAATTCCAAGGGAAACCGCCCCATATGGACTGGTTGTCATCTAATTTAGTCCAAGTGATGTTTAATTCTGAAAATCAAATTAGTACTCTTATTGATCACAAAAGTGAGAAGGCCTATTTATCTACATGGTCTTTGATGGTGGCATGCTTTATTGATAATTATTGGTCCAAGATTACGTTAAGTGCTTTCTTGAGACTACAATGGTTTTCATGTGCTAATATGAAGCTGGTGAATGAAGTATTCAATTTTGAAGCAAGTCGGATGCAGCAAAGATAGGTGCAGGAGTTGCAGAGCGGATGGTAGAGCATGACCATCACAAACACGTTATATTGGAGGAGAAGAACATACAGATCGAAGTTAAGGAGGGGAAAAATCATGTTCAGCTGAAGGTACAATAGAGAGAAATAGTTTCTCCCATGATACTGCAACAAGAGGAAATGTATGCACAAGTGATGCAAGTTTATGAAGATATTACAGTTGCACGGACAGTTCAGAAGCAAAATTTGGATAAAAAGTTTACTATAGTGGTAGCCAATCCATGAATTTCGTCATCACTGAATTTTGTTCCAAAATTAATACATTCAAGCACACAATTGGATATTCTTTCAGAGGATGGTTGCATAATAACTTATTTTTCCATGATCCGATTAGTAATGGAATGTTTCCATGATCCGATTAATAATGGAATGTTTCCTCAAGTGTCACTCCGTACCTTGGAAAAAAATATGCTTGTACTCTTATCATCACTTTAAAGGTTGGGGTGGATTGGTAGAAAAGGATTACAACAATTAACTTCGTCACATTTAATTGGGCATGGATCAAAGACTTGTGTTCTCTCGGAGTGTCATTGGTTGAATATCCAAAAGTCGGAGTTTGTTCAATCAGTTTCTCATGGCTCGGATTTGGTCGGATCAATGTTAAGCAATTTGGACTTTGCTAGGTCGGAGTTTACTTGTTCGGAGTATGTTGGATCGGAACTGTCCATTTAGTAAAAGGTGGTCAGAATATTATTTTATTGCTCTTGTTTTGTGCACAAAAGTTTATGATCTCAAACGCACGAGTAAACGATTTTTAAATCATGCCATCGAATGGGAAGATGCGACATCATTGGGTTTAAAATTCACTGATGATCAAGCATCATCAACACTCACTGTTTCATGCAAGAGCGTTGGTATTGTACATATAATTGAGAGAATATTTGAAATTTGGCCCCTGCATTTGGATTTTGTTGAATATTACTTCATGTCGTGGAAGAAGATAGCCACTGTAACTTCCATCGTTCCAACTAGCATAACAGTAGAAATGAGAGGTCACGGTAAGCATAGAAAGGTGGCAGCTTGCAAAGATGAAACCACGTCTAAGGAAAGTGATAGCTTATTATAGGAGGAGAAGGAGGATGAAATTTCAACACCAATGTTAGCAACCAAGTTTGTACAAACATTGATGGATCATTTCACAGATTTTAAAATGGAAATAGATATCAGTTCTCCTTTCAATGTCATATGGTTGCAGCAGGTGTGTCTATTCGAATTTGCATCCCTTCCTTGGTTAACTTGGTGCTGTAACTACTACGCAAAGAGTCAACTAGAGATAACTAAGAAGACCAAAGGACAGCTCTCGATGCCAGTAAAGTTTTCACCAGAATTGGTCGTTGAGGTGTTTAAGCTACCTTTCTATAAGGATGTTGTAGTTCCTAAATGTTCAGAAGAGATATTAAAAAAAGAGTTTGGACCGAGAGAGGGTGGTCGGCAATACTACATGATAAAGAATGCGACCTATGCAAGGCATGAGCAATTAAAATGGTACTTAGAACGTTTGTGTTTTATTGTTAAGTATGATTATATGTCAAAAGAAAATTTCGCTCCTTTAGCATATGCAGAAGTAATTGGGAGAAGTAGTTGGGCACACTGGGTATACGAGCAAATGCACAGTGAGATGTTTGCAGGAGATAGATGCAAAACCTTAGTTAATAGTCGAATGGCCGCATATTTGGCAGCTTTGTTTCAGTTTGTGCAACAGGTGGAGCAACAAGAGCAAGTATGGCCAAAGGAGATTACGGGTCAATTGGAAGTATCTGTGGCTAGAAAACAAGTACAGGTGTTTGCCAAAGAGATAGAGAAACTAGAAGATGTGTATAGTGATCTATATAAGGTTGGTTATAATACGGAGGAGTTAGCATCTGTAGCCCAAAAGCTTAACGGTGAATCATCTAAGGGAGTGATGTTTCATGACTCATTGGTCCATATCTCGGATAGCGAGGAGCAGCCCAAGGTGGTTGGGAGGACGTTTAAACTCTAGATTAGAGCCTCAGTTACAAACAATTGTTGATAAATCAACAGATGATGAGAATCAACAATCATAGAAGGAAATTGGCTTAGAAGTCGGAATAATGCAAAAGAATTTAGAAGAGGTCTCGAAGTTTTTATGCAAGCAAGAAGAACAATTAGCACAGCAAAAGCAGCATGTGGACATTATAAGCATTGAAGAACACCAATCATTACAGGTACAAATTTGAAATCTTCAAGATGAATTAAACAGGAAAAGTCAGGCATATTAGGAGTTAAGCAATCAATGCAAACAACAACATGTGGTTGAGATATCAAGGGCAAAGAAGTCCTTATAGGAATTTGAATTGTGGATGATGCAAATGCAGGAGAAGATAGAAACTAAAATGAAAAGTTTGTCAGCTTTGAATTCTAGTTTACAAACAAATATTGTGGTGCTTAAGTCGAGGATGAAACCATTGTTAGTTTTAGAGTGGCAGACTCTGAATAATGAAGAAGTTGAGCTTGAGGCAATATTAATATCAGAAGTGGATATGGGCATAATTAAACAGTAGATCCATAAGTACCTGCAGGATATATGGAATGTGGTTAAGGATAGACCACAAACTTTGATTAGATTGCCTTATGAGCAATTGCAAGATGGCTTTGTTTCTGTACATGAAAAAGAACTACTTCAAGTCATAGAAAGGTATCAGGTAGAGAATGAAGAACATTTGCAGATGATTAAGGAACTGAAAAGAACAATTGGCGCAAAAAAGTGTTGAACAGGAGCTGGATGCATTGGTAGATCAACAACGGTTATTTGCAGATATAGGATTGGTTGTGAAGCACGATCAGATAGAAGCATGTCAGAAGTTGGTACAGGCTGAGAGGTAATTGCAACAGAAGTAGAGTTTCCTCATAGATCATTGGAAATAGTTCTTTACAATCAAGGAATTGTGAATCCGAGTCGAATTTTTTGCAAAAATTCCCCATTGGGCAGCTGTCAAAAATTTTTCTATCAGAATTATGTTAACTCTGAATTTTACTAAATCAGACTTTGGTGAATCGGATGTTGTTGAAATCGGACTTTTAATGGACAGTTATAGTCATTTAGTGTTTTGGCATCGTGTGAAGGTATTTTATCTATTTTTGTTTGTAAAAAAGAAAGAAGAAGCGAAAGCGTTCCAGAAGAAGAAGCAAGGTAACAAGAAGGTTCGTCTACAACAGCAAAAGGAGAAGTTTTATAGAAATGAATCTGAAGTACCAGTACTGACGACAGGAGTCTCTGTTGGAAATCAAACCAATCTCTGATATAAAATCTGAAAGTTGTAAACTCTGAAGTTTTTTGAAGAACTTAGTGAAATCTTTTAGCTTACATCTGTTGTGTGCAAGTATGCGAATGAATTACCTTCTTGAGTAGATTTTTTATGTTCTGTATTATCTGAATGCAAAAGGTATTCAATCTGTTTCTTTTGTCTACATGAATAATTATCCTTATTTGTCTATTCATTTGGTGTGAGAAACAACATGGAAGATAAGTTCATTTACCTGTGTGAAGATTTGAACAAGTTAGTAGTGATGTGTTGAACCTGAACCCCAACACCAGTCCTAGTGGACTGGGATTGTTTAATGACTCACTTATCATGTGGATTTCAACTCAAGGAGTATGAACTAGATGCTTAGGTCATCCAGTATTATACAGAACACCACTTGCAACAAGGTCTATCAAGGATGACACATGCGAGAGAGGGGGGTGTTAGCGATGAAGCTTAACACACCAAGGAATCATGAGGCAAGGAACCCAAAGAGACAAATTTTAAAGATAAGATGAAGGAGGGTCAAGCAGACAAGGAATTCAACGAAGATGAGGCGAATAGGCCAATCATTTTATCCAAATAATATATACAAAAAATCCCATTTCTGGTAGAATAGAATCCATTGTGTTCAAATCAAGGAGTCCTAAAGCTTGAGGAGTAGTAGAACCATCTATGTATAAAATTTCATAATTTTTTGAGTTCATTTGAGCCTTCAAATGAACTTAGGAACCTAACTTTAACTAGGTTGGACACTAGGTTTGAACTAGTACAAAGCTAGTCAAAAAACTTTAAAAAGAGCTAAAATGCTCATTTTTGGGGTTAGCTAGTTGGGGAGTGAAAGTGCTCTAGAGCATTGTAAACTTGTTTTTTTGTTGATAATCAAAAATTCCATTGTTCCCTCTCTTTGTCTTGCCTTGTATGCACACGTGTGTGTGTGTGTGCATCTGCATGCATGCTAGTGTGCTTCTCCCACACACTTGTGTATTCCACTTGCTCATGGGCATCATACCATACTCATGTCTCCATGGATTGAAAATTACAAGCTCAACCTTCTGACATTGGTTATCACCATTGTGCTAGAGTGACATATATGCATGTGCATGTGCATGTGCATGTATGTGTACGTGCACATGCATGTGTGCATGTAAGTTACATGCATATGGACGTGTACATGTAGTTGTATGTGTACGTCCATGTGTATGTGCATGTTTATGTGCATCTGTATTTGTATGTGTATATGTATTCATATGTGTATGTATTTATGTATTTGTATGTGTATGTGTTTGTGTATGTCTTTGTGTATGTGTCTGTGTATGTGTATGTGTATAAGAATGTGTATGTGTATGTGTATGTAAATGTGAATGTGTATGTGTATGTGAATGTGAATGTGAATGTGAATGTGAATGTGAATGTGAATGTGAATGTGAATGTGAATGTGAATGTGAATGTGAATGTGAATGTGAATGTGAATGTGAATGTGAATGTGAATGTGAATGTGAATGTGAATGTGAATGTGAATGTGAATGTGAATGTGAATGTGAATGTGTATGCGTATGTGTATGGGTATGCATATGCATATGCATATGCTTATGTGTATGTGTATGCATATGGGTATGTGTATGCATATGGGTATGCATATGTGTATGCATACGGGTATGCCTATGCATATGTGTATGGGTACGCGTATGCAATATGTGTACAGGTATGTCTATTGTAGTATGCATACGGGTATGCGTATGCGTATGCGTATGCGTATGCGTATGCGTATGCGTATGCGTATGCGTATGCGTATGCGTATGCGTATGCGTATGCGTATGCGTATGCGTATGCGTATGCGTATGCGTATGCGTATGCGTATGCGTATGCGTATGCGTATGCGTATGCGTATGCGTATGCGTATGCGTATGCGTATGCGTATGCGTATGCGTATGTGTATGCATATGCGTATGCGTACGGGTATGCATATGCGTATGCGTATGCGTATGCATATGCGTATGCGTATGCATATGCGTATGCGTGTGCATATGCGTATGGGTATACGCATGTGTATACCCATATGCGTATGGGTATGCATATGGGTATGCATATGGGTATACGCATGTGTATGCATATGCGTATGCGTATGGGTATGCACATGTGTATGCGTATAGGTATACGCATGCGTATGCCTATAGGTATGCATATGCGTATGGATATGGGTATGCATATGGGTATGTGTATGCATATGGGTATGTGTATGCATATGGGTATGCGTATGCATATGGGTATGCGTATGCATATGCATATGCATATGCGTATGCGTATGCATATGCGTGTGTATGTGTA